>MU766287.1:328757-470992 GCA_026770625.1 Nicotiana glauca | reverse complement strand
GCTACCTTAAACATCAAAAATCACCAAAATCCTAGAATTCGATTCAAACTTAAACTTAAACTTTCAAAATTCATATCCCATGCCGAAACCAACCAAACAACGTCCAAATGACCTGAAAATTTGCAGGCATATCCAAAATCACCTAATAGATCTAATGCAACTTTCAGAGTTACATTCCGACCCTTAGATCAAATTCTCACCTATCGACCGGATTCTTCCAAAATTCCAGCTTCACCAAACCTAGTTAACTTTCCCTCCGGACCTCCGAATTCACTTCCGTTTTCACTCCTAAGTCACAAAGCATCCCCCGAAACAAGTCGAGTGATCGGAAATCCGTTCCAAGCCCTCTAACTCATAGGTCAACGTCGGGTTGACTTTTCCAACTTAAGCTTTTCTTAAAGAGACTATTTGTCTCATTTCTATCCAATTTCCACCCAAACCACTTCAAACTCACCAAACACGCATATTAACATACGGGGAAACATATAACAGGGATAACGGGGCTGAAATACAATAAATAACGGGTCGGGTCATTACAGAACAAGGAATAACAAAACAACAAGAAAATATTCCCACTAAAACTTTTTGATATATGAGATAACAACAAGAATTACAATGAGGTAGTGTCTCGTATACAATAGAATCACAACCGAGGTACTACCTCGTATAAATCAAGAATCATCACCGAGGTACCACCTCATATTCACATTTCTCAATTTAAATCAAAATATTTCATTACACCGCCTTGTGAGCCTTACATTTGAAATAGGTTTTGAAAATAGTTTTCCCAAAATAACTACATGCACTTTAGCCCACCTTATGACGTCGCGTGGTTTCATGTATTTCTCCTACAAGTAACACGCACATAAGTCCCATGTTATACCGCCGCATGCCCATTAACACCAAGCATTATACTGCCTTCCGCATGCACTTTAATAACACATCACAATAATAACTCGCACCACAAGTGACCATATATCACAATTTGCTAACAATAAATAATATTAATATTTCCAAAACAAGAGACCATCGCTCCACCACAATTTGTACAAAAATATCGACATCAACAATGAATGTAAAATACTCAACAAGGAAGCTATTTCAACAATAACAATTTTGCCTCAATGTGATAACGCCTTTCACAACTTCAACAGGAATAACTCAATGATGAGAGACAATGTATAACCACAATATTAAATAAGAATGAATCGCAATGGAAGAGATAACGTGTAATAATGACTTCAAATAATGTAAATCAGCAAGGAAAGAGATACCATGAATAATAACTTCAAGTAATGATAATCAACAATGAAGGAGATAACGCGAACAATAACTTCAAATAATGATAATAAATAATGAAAGAGATAACATGTAACATTAATAGAGGCAACAAGTTCGACTAAACATGAGAGCTATTTATCAATTAGAATGTAGAACAAGTGTTAACGAAATCATCTTAGGCATTTAAGGATAGACTAGTACAAGTAAGAATAGATTGACTATGAGAATTTAGGACATGATATTACAATTTAATTAAATCATGGAAAGAGTCTAAGTAGCCTAACCGGTCCAATACCACATACAACTCGTGTACCCACTCATCACATTGCGTACACGGTTTTCACATAGCACAAAAGACACAATCAATCCCAAATCTTAACGAGTAGTTTTCCCATACAAAGTTAGGCAAGATACATTCCTGAACTAGGCCAATTCAACGCTCAAAAATAGCTTTCCCCTTAAAATTTATGTCCACACAGCTCAAATCTAACAAAAATCGACTTAGTCTCAACAAATAAGGCTAAGGAAACCAATTATACTAGATAAATCTGAGATCTTTACACTTTTTCCAAAAAGTCAACAAAAGTCAACCCGGGCCCGCTGGTCAAAACCTAGGTCCAATGGTAGATTTAGACTACCCATGACTCCACGGGTTCATGTATACGATTAGTTTCAAAACTCGAGTCCAAATCGGCTCTAAAAACTCCACTTCTTATTTTTCAAAAATTTCAAAGTTTCATAAATTTTCACTTTAATTCACATGACTTTGATGTTAAAATTTAAGATATGTTGATAGAATATGTTTAGAAATAGATTAGAATCACTTGCTAAAAGTTTTTAGGTGAATATCCCCTCCCCAAATTACCTCCTACCAAGTCTAGGATTACAAAAATGGGAGAATGTTTCCAAAAATCCCATCTCCCAGCCCTTTGTACCAGCTAAAGATATCGCATTTGTGACACAGGGTTCGCACTCGCAATTGCAGACCAAGACTCAAATTTGCGAACTCTGACAACATAAAAAAATATCTCAATTGCGATAGAGGCTTCGCAATTGCAAATAGTAGCGCATCACAACAACGAACAAATGTTTGCAATGCGAACCAAGGCAAAATCTTTAAATATTTGCAATTGTGAAGGGAAGTCGCAATTTTCACATCTGAGCTCCCACTGTCACTTTCACAATTCCGATGCTTGTGCTCATAATTGCAATTCTTGAGTACCAATAACACCAGCAGTCCAATTTCAGTTCAAACCATTTCGAAACATGTCCGAAACTCATCTAAGTCCTCAGGGCTTCAAACTAAGCATCCACACAAGTCAAAAAACATCATACAAACTTGCCTGATCAAAACACAAAAATAACATCTGAAACTATATATTAAACTCTAAAGCACAACAATTTCAAAGTAAAGTTCAAGAATTTCTAAAGTTACAACTAAACATCCAAATCCTATTAAATCAACTCCAAACAACACAAAATTTTGAAGACAAGTTCTAAATACCATAACAAACCTACTCCAAGTCAAAAAATCAAATTTCGACCTTGATAGCTAAAAGTTAACCTATGATCAAACTTTTTAACTATAAATTGCCAAATTTTGGAAAAACCAGACAAATCGTTCTACGGACTTCTGAAATAAATTCTGGCCATACGATCAAGGCCAAAATAATGATACGAAGCTATAAGAACTAACAAAATAGATTTATAGGGTAATTTTCACAAAAGAAAAAGTTTGGTCAACGTTTCTAATTTTAAACTTCTAAGTCAAAAATCAAGGGATCCAAATCAACCAGAAAGCTTTTTGGAACAAAAATAACCAACCACGCAAGTTATTAAACTATAAATACACATGTATGAATCATAAAAAAGGGTAACGGGGTGCAATTATACAAAATAACCAGTCGGTAGTTACAAGGAGTGGTGTGCCTAATAACTAGTCTTTCACTTCGAGTGGAAGGTTGATTATTTACATATACTATATTCTAAAATTGATCACTTCCACGGAGAAAGTCATTCTCAAGAAATTTTATATATCTTGATTCCACAATTCTAGTGTTGTGAGATGGACAATAAGATCTATATCCTTTATACCTTTCAGCATATCCAATAAAATACCCACTAAAGGTTTTTGAATCCAGTTTTTTTCCTTATGGGTTGTATACTCTAAATTTGGATGAGCTTACACATACGTGTATATGTTGGAAACTCGATTTCCAACCTTTTAATAACTCAAAAGGTGTCTTTTGGATAGCATTGGTTAAAACTTGATTTAATATATATACTGCCTTTTTAAGAGCTTCAATCCACATAGACTTAGGTACCTTAGAGCTACTCACCATGCTTCACACCATGTCCATTAAAGTTCGGTTTCTTCTTACCACTTCACCATTTTGAATCGGAGAAACAATCATAGTATATTGGGGAACCATCCCATATTTTGGAAGAAACTTAGTAAAGGGACCTTGTGCTTGTTCATCCTCAGTGTATATACCGTAATAATTACCACTATATCATATCTCACAATCTTAATTTGTTTTCCCCATTATTTCTATACTTCAACATTGAAAACATTAAAGGCTTCTAATGCCTTGCTCTTATTATAAAGCACGTAGAGATACATATATCGTGAGTAATCCTCTATAGTGGTGATAAAGTATTTCTGAACATATGCATCCATGCCTGTATAACATATCTCAGTGTGGTTCCCGGCCAAAAAATTTTTGTGAATTTGTACAATTAGAAAATAAACAAGTATAGCTCAAATAGTAGGGGATTTAAGTACATAAATGTTTAAAAAAAAAACAATTACTGAAAGGCGAGATTTTGAAAGAAATACAATCTAAGCATATTCATTAACGAAAGAGGGGTGTCCTAGGTTTGCTTATAATACGGATCACCCAATGCATCACCTGGTATGAAACTCCTCAAAGAGGGGCTACACATGGTATTAATAGATCGGTCATCATATCCATATCTATCCTTTCCCGTCCCGTGAAGGTAATTAAAGCGAAGGTTGGTCTCGACCCCTATTGCATGATGTTACCCGTCCATTCTTGTCAGTCCCGGAGGTATTTAGAACTCTTATCCTATAAGAAGGGGGAGGGGGGTTCTAGGCATACCCTCAAGTTTAAAGGCAAATACTAGGTGATAAATAAGAACATATAGGACTGGATTTAAGGGGAAAACATAGAAAACAGATAGAAGGCTCATATACCTCCACAAGTAATGCACATAGACAACACGACTCATACACAGATAAGGTTCACGTTCAGATCCCAACAAGGTATCTAAGTGATAAAAGTAGACAGATTTATTACATGACTTAGAAAAGAAGTATGAATCAGGCTTGCCTACTAATTTTAACACGTTGACGATTAAACACTAATCACAAAGACGATTCTGGTTTTATTTAAAGTTGATTGCATAAGGCCTGCTTAAGCGCGTAATACAGATGACTATAAGGTAGGTTTTTTTAAAGAAAATTGTTGAATCCTTATAGGAATGATATCTAATGACAAATCAATGCAGTTTTTGAAAGAACTTGTTTACGAGAATATAAACCATTAATTAAACCAATTTCGAAATGAACTAAAACGTGGACTAGGTTGATTTATTTAAATTAAACTAGTTGAGATCCATAGGTAGAATTTCTATAGTTATTCCCTATAGTAATGACATGCAGTTGTTTAACACTGATTTTAGAAACTTTCTAGGCATGATGAACAATGAAAGAAAACATGTAACACTTGTTATAACAAAAGCTGGATTAAATTATATCCTATAGGTATGGCATCTATTTGTGAAACTAATTTTTTTGAGACCTATTAAACATGATTTCTAACATGGTATGGCAAGTACAGTAAAACCCTATAGGCATGATTTCTAACATGGTAAGGCAAATATAGTAAAATGTAAAGTCCAATAGGCATAGTTTCTACCTGCCTTTCCCCACAAACATGTAAATACCTGCCCTTTTAACTACTTACCCCAATATTAATTTACAAGTTATTATAGACCATGTGAAGGAATTACATAAGAAAAGTAAAAATTACACTATAGAGAGCCTGAAATAGGCCCAGACTTTCAGCACTTGATTAGGAATTCCTCCCTGAGTTATGTAATAAACCACCTTAAGTGCCAAAATTGTTACATAGTCTTTCTCATATATAGGTGTGTTAGAGTTCCCTAAGGACCTCTAGGGATCCTGGGCAGTGCTCACACATAGATTTCATAACCAAGATAGAGTAAGTGCAGTGTGGAAATGCCAGCTTTTATGTGCCCAAGTTCAGAGGGAACCCAAGGGTCCCAAGTCAAGGCTCATGCAAAAAGGGCAGAACCTATTGGTCTAAGAGTATAGGTGAAAGTGCTTGACATAGATTTAAAATAGTTGAGTTGGAAGCATTTTTCAAAATGATTAGTTTGAAATAAGTTTTGGAAGGCAATAGAAGAGTTTGCCTTAGTGAAAAGAAAAGAAACAGGACAATCAGCAACTCAAAAGCAAATCATCATACATAGTTCAAACACAAATAGGGAAAGGAGGAATAAGGAACATACAAGTTTGAAACCACATAAATGGGGAAACATTTGATACAACAAACATACAGAACAACTATGAATTCATTAAACAATCAGTCATGGTAACAGACATTTAAAACATAGGGAAGAGTGAAACAGGATCATGTTGAAGACAAGGGTTTCGTCGAACAAAGTTGGACACTACATGGTTATACCAGTTAAGGATGGGTTAGGGAACTAAGTGAACATGCTGGACAAGTGTCAAATAACTATGTAAAGTCTGATATGATGATTACACTCAAGGCAAGAATTTAGTCATGCTTAATAACATCAACCATAGAAACAAATTGAATAATACATTAACAAGCATGGATGTATAGGCATGGAACACATAAAGTTGAGTTTAAAATTTAAACTAGAGACATACTAGTTGAAGAAGTAAAGTGCATAAAGTAAAGCAAGTAGAGTTCCACAGTCTAGCTTTAGTTTCAGCCGGCTGGACAAGCAGTTAGCACAAATGGTAGAGAAAGAAGAGAGAGTTTGAGTGTGTGTGTATTCTAAACTATGTTCGTGTGTTAAGACTGTAGAAGAGAGTCAATTATATTGTAGTTTGAAAATTGGTTAAAATAAGGCAAGAATCAATTCTTCAGTAATTACCAGTATCAATTAAGCACGAAAGTCAGCCAAGTATCCCTTAATTAATGGAGTAATTTATCAATGGTAGAAAGCATGTAATAGATAAGGAAAGAATTCAAGTAACATAGGTACAAAATATGTAAAATTAGGGCTAGATAAATTATAACGACCCGACTAGTCGTTTTGCATTTTATAACCGTGTTCCCTTAAATAAAACTCACGCACTTGCTTGAGATAATTTATGATGTGCGGAGACGGGTAGTTCAGAAGTTCGAAGAGTTTTGAGTAAGAATATGTCCATTTGCTTCTTTAAGTTTTTCAAAAAGCCATGTTTGACTTCGGTCAAATTTATTGGGAAACAGACCCAGATTCATGATTTGACGATCCTTGAGGGTTTGTGGGAAAATATGGGACCTGTGCGTATGTCCGGAATTGAATTCCGAGGTCTCTAGCCCAAGTAATGATTTTTTCTACAAAATTATTAAATTGAAGTTTTAAAGATTTAAATAAATCAAGAAATCATTTTTTTCCTAGGTATTGTGCTCGGATTTTTATTTTGAAACTTGGTACAGGTCTGAAATATCAGTTAAGACCTACCCATAAAATTTGGTATCAATCCGAGTAGTTTAAGGGCGTTTTGACCCGTTGGAAAAAATTAAGAACTTAAAGTTCAATGATTTGATTCATTTGGTTTTGGGGTTTGATTCCTCAATTTAGCATTGTTTTGGGTGTTTCGAGGGCTCGAGTAGGTCTGCCTCATGATTTCAGACTTGTCGGGATATTCGGGCGGCGCATCGGAGCCCTGAGCATCAAACCAGCGAGGCTCAAGTGAAGTTACAACTTCAAAAAGGACTGAAGTCTGATGCTTCTGTCATAACCGCATATGCGGTACTTGGACAGCAGAAGCGGGACCGCAGATGCGGTCAGGACTCCGCAGAAGCGGCCAAGGCAGCCAAGGGGAAAAACCATAGAAGCGGTCATGGAACCGTAGAAGTGGTTTCGCATATGCGACACTCCGACCGCAGAAGGGGTCCAACCATCTTGGTCCAGAACCGCAGAAGTGGCCTATTTTCGCAGAAGCGGAAATCCCAACGCAGAAGCGAAAACAGCTGGGCAGAGGGGTTCATTTAATTCAAACCCAAAGCTATTTTAATCATTTTCTCACTCCAAATTTAGGTGATTTGGGTGCTTCCAAGAGAGGGTTTCCACATAGCTTGGTAAGGTAAGTAATTTCCCTTCATCCTTAGCTTAAATACATGTGTATTAGGTAGATTAAACACTAAAAATTGAGCAAAAATCAAGGGTTAGAGCTAGACCTAAGGTTTTAATAAAACTAGGATTTAATCATGTAATTTGCCATGTAATGAACTAGAAATCATATATTTGTGATATTTAGATTATAGAGAACAACTTCCTTAAAAAAAAAAATCTCTCGGGATCCGGGCACGTGGGCCCGGGGTCAAAATTTAGGAAACTTGTGGGAAAGGTTGGGGAATCACTTAAATAGTTAGAATTCAACCTTGTAAGCCTTTATTAACTAGTTCTTACTTTATTTTAATTAGTTCGTGCTCGTTCGACTACGAATTGAGGGTTTGGGCTTGTTCTTGATATTGGAAGTGCGCTTCGGAGCGAGATGAGTCTCCTTTCCAACCTTGTAAGAGGGAATTGTCCCCATAGGATTTATGAATGAATAATTATTGCTAAATGCAGGGGCTACGTACGCACCAAGTGACGAGAGTCCATACGTAGCTACTACTATGTTGATTGTCAGGGTAGTTTAGGACCCACATCATGCTTTGTTTAAGAGAATCTCCATATTATTCGTCTAATGAAGTCACTTAGGGTGCATTAGATATTTGAAAGAAAATAAAAGAAACTTGCACACTTGTTGAACATTGTATGGTATACTTGACTCTAAATGTGCCTTTGTGCGTATTCTTGATATTGCCTGATGTTTTGTGGATCGGGGCGATCGCCTCAGTATGAATAGATGCATCTATAGGCGCGCTGTCGACCCTCGGCAAGTGCACAGTTTATTTCTGTTGGTTTGGGCCGTCGCCTCGGTACTATGTGCGCATGTTTAATTGTGTGGAAAATTACACTTTCTTCGTTTTTCTATTGTCCCAAATATGATAAATTGTAAACTTAATGCAGTGAGGTACTTGACTTATTCCACTTGTCATAAACTGTTTATACTTGTGACTTCCATGATTTGAATACATCATGCTTATATATTATTTGACCTTAGTAAGTATCGAGTCGACTTCTCGTCCCTACTTCTTGGAGATTAAGCAGGATACATACTGGGTACATATTGTTTTTGTACTCATGCTACGCTTTTGTACTTAAAAGTAGATGATTTGAGGCAGGTGGATATGGGCATCATTCTGGTGCATATCAGTGAGCACATCTGGGACTTCTACAGTGAGCTGCTTCTCTTTCATGCCGATCTGCAGCCGAAGAAGTCTTTCTCTGTACTTTTGTTTCTGTCTATCCCGATTTAGATAGTGGGATAGTATATTATTCTTTTGTATATATTATACTAGTTTTCCGTAGGTTGTGACACCACTGTTCTCATCACCACCGCCATCTCGAGCGGAGTCCGGTCACGATCCGACCGGCTAGGTCACCTCATGGGAGGTATTACTTTCAATCAATATCTAGTTTCCCTTATATGGGATTCAATATCAGCACATTTCCACCATGGGTATGGCATGGTGTCCGATCACGACCCGATCGGCTAGGTCACCTCATTGGAGGTATTAGTCAATTCTCATTTGTCAACACCTTCAAATCCTTATTCCATACATATCATAACAATTTCTGGGCACTCATGGCTACCATCATTACATCATTGTCCCTTTTTAATACTAGTTTATAAGTTGTGATCATAGACACGTATATCAAGGATATTTCAAGTTGCAATCACAAATAGTGAGCACATAGCTTGCATAAATAATTCTTTGTTTCAGTGTCGTCTTATAGCCAAAGTATTTCAACAAATAATTATACTTTTTATCATTCTCTAATTATCAAGATTGGCACGTTCTTCACATTGAGGCACAACAAATAATGATACTTTTCATCATTCTCTAACTATCAAGATTGGCACGTTATTCACATTGAGGCACAACAAATAATGATACTTTTCATCATTCTATAATTATCAAGATTAGCACGTTATTCACATTGAGGCACATCCTTCACGAACATGTATAGATATATGTAAATCAATTAATTTCGCAATTAATCAACACACTAACCAATTCAACTCTTACCACACGTTCGTAAGCACCAACGGAGCTCGATTTCTAAGAGAAGGGGGTTTTAGCCATACATACCACAATAAGGCTGTTCCTTACTCTTTTCAAAAATTTTGGAACTCTTAGAGCTTCAATCTATTGAGAAAGAAATTTTGAATTAAAACTTGAGAATTAGAGATGAAACTGAAGTTCTAGCTTGGCTCAAGCATTTCATCAAACACTAAAGGTGCATTGTATCTTAGGCCCCTTTTTGAGAGGAATTTCTATCATGTTATACCCCCGATTGCTTCCTTTTTAATTTTACTACTTTCCAATACTCTATGGTGGGATGCATGCAAGATATTCATTCTCATACCTATGAATTACTTCCCTAATGGCCTCATATGGCTAAGTATACAAATATGAGCTGAGGTGATGGAGCCTTACCTCTTGGGATGAATATTCAAGAGCCTTCCCATGGTTTTCTTCAATGATTTAGCCCAATCTTATAGAATAATTTGCTGAGAGACTTTCCCTCTCTAAGGAACCTCTTACTCTCTCTAGAATTGCTTAGATGAATGCTCAAAATGGGCTAATACACCGGTTATATCGATGGAGAAGTCGAGTTAAAAATTAGAAAATTGGAACCCTGAGTCAACTATGCGGTCGCGTCTGCGACCGCAGAATTAACATGCAGTCCGCATAATGGACCGCAGAATGCTCCTCCAAAAACTAAACATTCTGTCTAGGTCTATGGTAATAATGTGGTTTGTATTCGTATTCTGCAGTCGTAAAGTGCACCGCAGAACTGACCTTTACGAATTCAAAGGAAAATATGCGACGACTTATGCGGTCCGCATTTTGATTATGCAACCGCATTTCGACCGCATTTTTGACTTTAATTTTATCCAACATTCTGCCTCACTCTACAGCAGGTATGCGGTCCACATTTCAATTATGCGACCGCATTTCTTGCATTTTTCTGGAAACTTATTCTTTACTTTTAAATACACCATTCAATCCAAAACGATCCGCGCCACAGAAGCATATTTACTACTTTCTAACACACGATCCTAACTTGGCACCACGGGATCCGGGTTTTTGAGTCAGGATTTCACGAGTCCTTACAGAGACGTCTGTATTTATCTTCAAGAGCCTATAGGGTATTAGGAAAAACTACTCTTATTCATTTTTATCATGCAGTGGTCAGTGTACTAAATTTCCCTCTTCCATTCTCTCATAGATGGTGAGGACTCGTACCACCAACGTTATGGACCCGGGATGAGCTGCTCCCCCCATTGCTAGAGACCGAGGTAGAGACCGGGGGAGGGCACCGGCCCATGGTAGGAGACGCGGGCATCCCAGAGCTATTCCAGATGCACCATGAGCAGATCCTACGAGGGATCCCATTATTGAGGAGTAGGGCGAGGTGCCCGCAGCTATGCCTACTCCGGTGGATTTCATGACTGCACCGGGATTTCAGGAGGTCATGGGCCACATGCAACAATTCATGGACACTATGACTCAGGCTGGTTTATTTCCACCAGCTGCTTCACAAGCAGGAGGGGGAGCACCGACCCCTACTGCTTAGGCTCTAGGTCAGGCAGCTGTAGTATATCAGACTTCGGGTGCACTACCCGCAGATGGGGTTCAGCCAGTTGCTGCAGTGGCGCCCCAGCCTATGCCATCTATGGATTACAATCCGCAGAAGTTACTAGACAGATGGACTAGACTTCACCCTCGAGTCTTTGGGGGGGAGCATCATAAGGATGCTCATGACTTCATCGACAGGTGCAGGGATAAACTGCATGCCATAAGGATATTGGAGTCGTATGGAGTCGACTTCACTACTTTTCAGCTTGATGGTAGGGCCCGTAGATGGCGGCAGTCCTATCTTCTTGGCAGGACCACCAGTTCTCCTCCCATCACCTAGGGTCAGTTCGTACAGTTGTTCCTAGACAGGTATATTCTGACCTCTAAGAGGGAAGCGCTGCGGTATCAGTTTGAGCACCTTGAGCAGGGTTAGATGTCTGTAACCGACTATGAGGCGAGGTTTTCTTAGTTATCCCGCCATGCACTTATGATACTCCCTACAGATGCAGAGAGAGTGCAGAGGTTTCTCGCCGGGTTGTAGCCCAGTATTCAATCGGGTATGGCCTGAGAGGTGGAGATGTGTACAGAGTATCAAATTCTTTGGAGTGTTCAGACGTGCCCCAGCTAGGGGCAGAGGTCACTATAGGAGGGATCAGCCCTGTACGCCCCAATCTTCAGCACCACCAACCCCCGCCCGGGGTGCTCCAGTACGCCCCTATTTTAGTGCCATGCCAGAGAGTTCCTACCGCCCGCCAGCTATTCAGGGGTCCTCTTGTGGATATTCGGGTCCTCAGTGTTCTTCTGGTTCCTACTCCAGTGCTATGCTGGAGAGTTAACATCGTCCACCGGCTATCCAGGCTCACCCAACAGGATCTACGAGTCATCAGGGACAGCTATCACGGCAGCAGGTCGCCGCACAACTTTGTTTTGAGTGCGGAGACTCCAGTCACTTGAGGAGATCCTGTGTCATGACCCAACTCCCAACCCGGTCGTGATGGAGCCTCTCGTGAAGAAAAGGCCAGCCAACAGAACAACAACGCCTCTTCCAAAATTATTAAACATAAATGATTAGATAAAATGCAACTTAATAACAATAATAATCGGTATTTTCAACCCAACACAGCCCGACCGGGGTGTCACAAGCATCTAAAGAAGTCTGGGCACAACTATAGGGCAAATAATATACAAATAAAATCTGGAATTAAAAGACAAAGTCTAGTGTCGCGAACGCTGGCGGTCACCTTGCTCAGCTATAATAGCAATACCTTCAATTCGCTAGTAACCCGCTACCGAGTGAACATACCTGCAACTGCACGCGAGGTGCAAGGAGTAAAGTGAGTACTCCAACTTAGTGAGCAATAAGAATAAATAGTAACTGAGCGGCAAGAAATCACGTAGGAGCACTCCATCATGCTATATAGGACAGTACAACCCTTTGGGAAAAAAACTGTAAAACCGTGAAAATCCTTTAGAAATATCTGGTTCAATTAAAAACCTCTTCTCAAATTATCCTTTTCCAACTGTCAAGCATATGAATGCGATATTAAATTGTACAAATCGGCAAATAAGTCAGCCCCTCGGGCATAGCACTCCACTAACAAAAAACAACAGGGTATCTCGTAAACATTGCAAGAAGTAGCGTGGATGCCAATGATATGAGAGTGCTGAATGTCATGACACGTAGTACAAACAGGAACCAATGCATGAATGCAATGTAATGCACATGATCGGTACACTCACGTACCCACTGTGGCATGCAGTCCGAGCCAACCATGTGTTTATCGTTGACGGCGCTCACTGGGGGTGTGTACAGACTCCGGAGGTGCTCCTACAGCCCAAGCGCAATATCAAGCCATCTCGTGGCATCAATTTATTCCCGGTCAGTCATTGTTACCTAACCAATTTACATCATATAGTGTCATTGTTACCACTATTTCGAAATCACTGCTGCGACGCGCAGCCAGATCCATGCTTAGTCCAGAAATCATCATAAGCCCCTTGGGCATTTATAAAACAATAGTTCTCAGCCTGAATTTTCATTTAAAATATCATTTGTGTTTTCAAAACCTAGGAGTATGGCTGAGTTTGCAAAAACAGTATTTAAAACCTTGCACTGAAACCAAATGATATGCAAGATATGCTAAAATAGTAATATCAATCCCTGAAGGATTTACATAGTTGGCAAAAATCCAAACATGGCAATCAGCCAAAGTTATAATGATAACAAGTAGTTTTAGTCAAATACGCGGTAAAATCAACAACCGGGATGAACCAAGTCACAGTTCCCAATGGTACTCTACCCTGCTCATATCCGGCGTGCAAGTCACCTCAATACAACACTATGATGTGCAAATTCGGGGTTACAAACCCTCAGGATATCATTTACAAGTATTACTCACCTCGAACCGGTGAAATTCCTCGCTCGCAATGCCTTTTCCCCTCAACGGCCTCCACGCACGTCGAATCTAACCAAAATCATAGTGAACACATTACAATATGCCAAGGGAACAATAATCAATCGAAAACAATCGAAATATAACAAAAATCTCAAAACTAGCAAAACCCGAGCCCTGGGCCCACTCCTCAAAAAATTATAAAACTCACATTACCGAATTCCTTGTCTCGCCATGAGTCCATACATACCAAGAACTCCCAAATCCGAGCTCAAATGACCTATCAAATCCCAATTTGAAATATTAAAAACTCAAGCCCTAGCTTTGCCCCTTTTGATGAATTTCAACCGAGTTCCATGTTAAATCTATCATAATATCGTGTATTTAGGACAAGGAACTTACCTCCAATCAATCCTCCTTGAATCCCTCTTCAATTTGTACTAAAAAGCTATTAAGGTGGTCAACAATGGAGGAAATAATGAATGGGGTCGCAGATGAAATAATATAAAAATCCCCTGGACGCCCAGGTTTTACCCTATGCGAACGCGGTCAACACCCCCACGTTCGTGATGAACGAATTCCGCTGACCAATAATTTACTCTATGCGAATGCGTCAACCCAGATGCAAACACGATGCTCTGAGTCCTCCAACTACGCGAACGCGATCCCCACTACGTGAACGCTGCACAGGGTCCTCAACCTACTCGAAAACAAAGTCCTCATCGCAAACGCTTTGAACAAGCCAGGAAGGGCCCCATGCCCCTTTTACGTGAACGCGAGGCCAACCATGCGAACGCGGCGGCCCAGGAAACTGTACAACGTGAACACGAGGATCCCTCCCACGAACGCGAAGGCCAAATTTGGCCTGCAACAACTGTGCATTTTCTGCAATATCCTAAGTCCAAAAATCTTCCGTATAGCCATCCGAAATCACCCTGAGGCCCTCGGGACCTTAACCAAAAGCACAAACATATCCCAAAACATCATACGAACTTGTTCCAATCATCAAAACACATCAAACAACACTAAAATCATCAATTCACATCGGATTCAAGCCTAAGTTTCTTCAAAAATTCCGAAACACGCATTCGATCAAAAACCCAACCGAAACACCTCCAAATTACCTGAAATTTTGCACACACATCCAAAATCACCTAATGGAACTTCTGCAACTCTCAGAATTCCATTCCGACCCTCGAATCAAAATCTCACCTATCAACTGGAAATCGCAAAATACTAACTTCGCCAATTCCAACCTAATTCTACGCCGGACCTCCAAAATCAATTCCGATCACACTCCTAAGACACAAGTCATCCCCCGAAGCTAACCGAAATACCAGAAATAACATTCGAGCCCTATAACTCATAAGTCAATGTCCGGTTGACGTTTCTAACTTAAGCCTTCCTTAAATAGACTAAGTGCCTCATTTCTACCAAAACCAATCCGAATCAACTATAACTCACCAAATACTGATAATGAAACATGAAGAAGTATAAAATGGGGGAAACAGAGCAGTAACTCATGAGACGACGAGTCGGGTCACCATATCCTCCCCAACTTAAACCAGCGATCGTCCTCGAGCGTACATGGAGTTTTCCAAGAGGCCAACCAATAGCTGAATAACCTTACCAAGCATATACCCGGGGTAATCCCATGTCACCTTATGTCATATAGGTCCGACAACACAACATAGCTGAGATTACCCAATCCAGTCTAGCCCATAAATCATAAAACTTCCCTTTTACTTCCGAAATCATCAATACGATCAAAACCTCACACCTATACTTGAATAGTCCCGAACCAGCTGTAATAACCCATGCATGTAAACCTCAGGTGAAATCATATGATACACCACATAATCCAAGCACTCAAAATGATACTTCTATTCACAATAGTTACCCACAACAACCAAATACCGATAGAAAACCTCTAACTTAGCTAAAGTCTTATTCCAACACTTTCATATACTGCCAATGATAAATGAAACACGCAGCAAACCGTAACCATTTCTCAGATCAACCATTCATGAAGCCACTTCCCTTTTGACTAATACCACAGTAGATTTCCGAGTCGAGCCTCGATATTATCCTTCCAAAAGGCTAAAAATCGAATCTATTCGTATTCATTAGGGACTCCCACGATCACCTTGAATCCAACACACTAGTCTGGTGATATAACACTCAACACAGGCCTAAGCCACAACTTGCATAATACCCGCACCAATGAGGAACGGTCTGAACATACTCAAATCATGGCAAACGACTCAATCGAAAAATTTGTACCTCAAGCTTATCAGTACCATCCCAACACAAGGCTGAGACCCCGTCTCACATCATAGAAATAGAACACCTGAATCTACCCCGAAAGGTCCACGTGATCTCACTAAAGTGCGCGATCCTATCCAAACACTGTTACACATGAAACACCTCAAGTCGCTATGCTCAAAACTGACAGCCACACATCATTTGATGTTTGAAACCCAAGCAATTCATTACACCCACGGTGAAAAAAATAACATACGACATGCAAGCCGTTAGGTCATAACTAATACTCCATTTACCAAGAAATACTCAATTACTCTTCCCGCTTAACTTTCTCTATGAATCCTTATTAAAACCGCATCACATGTGCCCATATCCAACAAATCATAACGTCTCACAGCACAGAAAAGCAACTCATAGATCTCCGTAGATTACTAGCAGGTTCAATAACGATCGAATCAACCTATCCTTCATCAATACAATTCGGGGCCAACCAAGCGAACTCAAGCTAAACACGTATCCAATCAGCTTACTAATGAACTCATTACCAAGAAGCCTAATGCTGCTCCTTCCACTACTATAACTCATGTCGGAGCTGTACGATACGTTGCCTGGCACCAAATCAATACTGAAATCTGCAAGCTCGCCTGACGATGTGCCCGACCACAAGAAACGCATCCGAAAAAGTTCCTCAACACCGGAACTGAATCAATGGTAGAAACCTCTGCACTGACATCCTCCATGAAGGACCAATTAAGAAAAGCAATCCTTCCCAGCCGTCTGCTAGTCTTTGGAATACAACCACTCTGCTAAAACATAATCTGATGCACTCCACCACGCAGCCTGTGGCATTTTTCGACATAACCCATAGTACAATAGTTTAGAGTCACCCAACACTGAGACAATCATTCTACACCCCGAGATCATATCCATAATCTAATATACCAAGCGAAGAAAGATCCACTTGGGGTTCCGAGCCCTAATAGCCGCTAACGGTACCAATACACACGACCCGCAACCACTACACAGTCTGTACCTGACCCAGTCTCCAACTCCAATAGCATCCAAATCAATGTACCAGATCTCCAAATTCCGCAGTATGAATACATATTACACCTCAAGTACCCAATCATTCCATGAAAGATATTCTAAAATTCCCCTGTGCCATCAAACAAACTCAGTTATCAGCAGTCGATCTAGCAAGAAAGCACCGCGATACTAACGTAGTATCATCTCTCCAATCATATTACCCTTTTTTCAAGACATTTACTCTCGTCATATCACTTTTTATTAGCAGTACCATTTCCTTGATTACCTGAGGCTACCCATTGCCTAAGAATCTTATGAACTTTTTTTCAGAACTGAACTGTAAATCATCTAGCCAACAACTTCCACTGATCCCATTTGGAAGAAAATCATTACACATTCCATGCTTCGCATACCCATAGAAAATATATTCATCTCCAAACCACGGTAAAACCTAACAAGAACATCTCTGCCAATTACATTTTGCACGAGCTAAACTACCAGGACTGAATCCTGCTATCCAAACAAAACTAAGCAAGCTGCCAAAACTCAAGAACATTGCTGGAAAATGGCTGTAAGGCTCATTACCTCGAACACATACAAAAAGTTAATCATACCCTTACCATACCGACTCAGTCCACTATCAAGCTATTCTATCGATTTAATTTTTCCTTCTGATTCACGATCAACTTGATATTTTTCCTTCGATGTAGCATCACAAAGTCTTAACCCAGGCTTACCACACGAGACTCGTACATAAGACTACACTATCTAAGAAACATAGGCCATTGAATACCCTCCCAACTGTCTCCAGAAATACCTCATTTCAGAGTACCTTACTCTGAAGAACTTCCTGCGAATCCGAATTTGTTACCTTTACTTTCCAGATACTGGGACATAAAATCCCATAATTAACATAGAAATACCACGAGTCTGAACCTCTTTCAATGAAAACACAGTTTCTAACAACACATGCGACTTTAAGATACTAGATTGTTCCTTGTAGACCCTTGAACACATTAGAACCATTTTCGAAAGTCATTCTCTCTTATGCAAACTGCAAATTAGCTAACCTGACGGACAGAACCACTCGTGCCTCACTGGCACTCCGATACCGCAAAATGATATCTTCATCCCAATACAACCAAGCAAATTCCTGCTCTATATGCCGATCATCCTTTTCCTATAACACTCTAGACATCCCATGATTCTCATACCCTACGAGGCATTATGTAACCTTTGACAAAATTTTCTTTTACTCTAGCCATCCTCGGCTCAATTTTCGTAACCAGAACTGGTCCACCAATAAGCCTCAGACCGGAACCAACCTAGCACACAACCGTGCAATCAACTAATCAACAACAACCTCCCCAACTTGGCTCAAATCCATATATCAAGATAGACTCAACAACTCATGACACTTTTAATCTAATGATGCCACGATACCATAGTGAGATTAAACTCAAATCATTTACAAGTTGTGAAAACACAGGTCATATAGTTCTATAATCCTCTGCAAATCTTGCATTCATCCCCACATCAGTCGAGTCCACTTTCTTAAGCAGCCTGAATTTTCAAATTTCAACACGTACCCTTTAATTACACATGAGATCTTCTAACATACACATAAGGACCATACCACCTAAGAACACTCCGCATGAGATATCCCACCTGCTTCGCCTCGATTTAGTATTTCAGCATGCCTTCCACCATCATATACGTTACACAGCCATTTATTCTTCTTGGGTCTAAACTCATTCCACCACATATAATGCACTTCACTCCCCAACTAGGAGACACAAAAATATTCTTCACGCGCCCATATTCAGGCTACACATCAAATAACTATAGGAATAAATCACTTAAAAGTTCATCTATTATCCAGCAGACTTCTTCGTCAGTACCAAGTCATATAGATATATCTCTCAGTACTAAAATACTCATCACATGAATACTAAACCACCATTATGGCTAATAGGGACAATACCAAACATATAAGTTCAAAACACTTGCTCAACCAATCAACACCGCGATACTCAAACCATGGAAAAGATACAGCCTCAAGTCCTCCAGACTATCCCAACATCAAACTCACAGAGTTCACATCTCCCCCTTGATCAAGGAATCACAAGCCATCAAGGCACATCTGACGCTGAGCGCTCACATGCGCATACAGACATGTGGAAGGAATTTCAAGAGTTATATCTCAAGCTAAATCAAGTACACACAATAAGAATTCCAAGAAGGTGAAGTTTTCCTAAAGGTTTTGCAGCCTCTCGAGGATAAATACAGACGTCTCTATACCGATCTGCGAGACTCTACTAAACCTGCTTATGACTTGCGAGACCTAGTAACCTAGGCTCTGATACCAACTTGTTATGACCCAACTCCCAGCCCGGTCATGATGGCGCCTCTCGTGAAGACAACGCCAGCAAACAGAACAACAACGCCTCTCACTACACAAAATTGGAATTAGCTACGAACTCCGTCGCTAATCTGTCGCTAAAATGGTCATAGCTAACAGAATCTTTAGATAATCTGTCGCTAATTCGTCGCTAATCTCATTTAGCGACAAATTTTTCTGTTTAGCTACAGATTTTGTCCGTCGCTAAACCCTGGTTTTTTTAATAGTGTCTTCCAAAATTATTAAACATAAATGATTAGATAAAATGAAACTTAATAATAATAATAATCAGTATTTACAACCCAACACAACCCGAACGGGGTGTCACAAGTCACGAGCATCTAAAGAAGTCTGGGCACAACTACAAGGCCAATAATATACAAAATAAAATTTGGAATCAAAAGACAAAGTCCAGTTCCGCGAACGCTGGCAGCTACCTTGTCAGCTACAATAGTAATACCTTCAATCCGCTAATAACCCGCTACCGGGTGAACAATACCTGCAACTGCACGCGAGGTGCAGGGAGTAAAGTGAGTACTCCAACACAGTGAGCAATAAGAATAAATAATAACTAAGAGACAAGAAATCATGCAAGAGCACTCCATTATGCTATATAGGACAGTACAACACTTTAAAAAAATAGTAAAACCGTGAAAATCCTTTAGAAATATCTGGTTGAGTTAAAAACCTATTTTGAAACTATCCTTTTCCAATAGTTAAGCATATGAATGCTATATTAGATAGTGTAAATCAGCACATAAGTCAGCCCCTCGGGCATAACACTCCACCAACAAATAACACCAGGGTATCTGGTAAACAGTGCAAGAAGTAGCGTGGATTAAATGATATGAGAGTGTTGAATGTCATGACACGTAGTACAAACAGGAACCAATGCATGAATGCAATGTAATGCACATGACCGGTACACTCAGGTACCCACTGCGGCGTGCAGTCCGAGCCAACCATGTGTTTATCATCGACGACGCTCACTGGGGGTGTGTACAGACTCCGAAGGGGCTCCTACGGCCCAAGCACAATATCAAGCCATCTCGTGGCATCAATTACTTCCTGGTCAATCATTGTTACCTTACCGGTCAGTTATTGTTATCCGACCAATTTACATCATACAGTGTCATTGTTACCACTGTTTCGAAATTACTGCTACAGCGTGCAACACGATCCATGCTCAGTCTAGAAATCATCATAAGCCCCTTGGGCATTTATACAACGGTTGTTCTTAGCCCGAATTATCATTTAAAATATCATTTGAGTTTTCAAAACTTAGGAGTACGGCAGAGTTTGCAAAAATAGTATTTAAAACCTTGGACTGAAACTAAATGATATGCAAGATATGCTAAAATAGTAATATCGATCCCCGAAGTATTTACATAGTTGGCACAAAGGTCAAACATAATAATCAGCCCAAATTATAATGATAACATGTAGTTTCAGTCAAATACGCGGTAAAATTAACAACCGGGACGGACCAAGTCACAATCCCCAATGGTGCTCTACCCCACGCTCAGATCCAGCATGCAAGTCACCTATATACAACACTATTATGTGCAAATTCAGGGTTTCAAACTCTTAGGATATCATATGCAAGTATTACTCACCTCGAACCGGTGAATTTCCTCGCTCGCGACGCCTTTGCCCCTCAAATCGACCTCCACATGCGTCAAATATAACCAAAATCAGAGCGAACACATTACAATATGCCAAGGGAACATTACCCAATCAAAAATAATTAAAATATAGCAAAAATCTCAAAACTAGTAAAACCCGAGCCCCATGCCCACTTCTCAAAAAATTACAAAACTCATATTACCGGATTCCTCGTCTCCCCACTAGTCCTTACATACCAAAAACTCCCAAATCCGAGCTCAAATGAACTATCAAATCCCAATTTGAAATATTAAAAACTCAAGCACTAGCTTTGCCCCATTTGGTGAATTTCAACCAATTTTCATGTTAAATCTATCATAATTTCGTGTATTTAGGACAAGGAACATACCTCCAATCAATACTCCTTGAATCCCTCTTCAATTTGTACCAAAAAGCTATTAAGTTGCTCAACAATGGAGGAAATAATGAATGGGGTCACAGATGAAATAATATAAAACCCCCCTAGACGCCCAAGTTTTACCCTATGCGAACACGGTCAACACCCCCGCGTTCGCAATGAACAAATTCCACTGACCAATAATTTACTCTACGTGAATGTGTCAACCTAGACGCGAACACGATGCTCTGAGTTCTCCAACTACGCGAACGCGATCCCCACTACGTGAACGCTGCACATGGTCCTCAACCTACGCGAACGTGAACTCCTCATCGCGAACGCATTGAACAAGCCAAGAAGGGCCCCAGGGCCCTTCTACGCGAATTCGAGGCCAAACACGCGAACACGGTGGCCCAGGAAAATCTACTATGCGAACGCGAGGGTCCCTCCCGCGAAGGCCAAATTTGGACTGCAACAACTGTGCATTTTCTGCAATATCCTAAGTCCAAAAATCTTCTGTATAGCCATCCGAAATCACCCCGAGGCCCCCCGGGACCTAAGCAAAAGCACCAACATATCCCAAAATATTGTAAAAACTTTTTCCAATCATCAAAACACATCAAACAACACTAAAATCATCAATTCACATCGGATTCAATCCTAAGCTTCTTTCAAACTTCCGAAACACACATTCGGTCAAAAACCCAACCGAAACACCTCCAAATGACCTAAAATTTTGCACACACATCCCAAATCACCTAACGGAACTACTACAACTCTCAGAATTCCATTTCGACATTCGGATCATAATCTCACCTATCAACCAGAAATCGCCAAAATACAAACTTCGCCAACTCAAGCCTAACTCTACGTCAGACCTCCAAAATCAATTCCGATCACACTCCTAAGTCACAAGTCATCCCCCGAAGATAACCAAAATATGAGAAATCACATCCGAGCCCTATAACTCATAAGTCAATGTTCGGTTTACTTTTCCAACTTAAGCCTTCCTTAAAGAGACTAAGTGCCTCATTTCTACCTAAACCAATTCAAATCAAGTATAACTCACCAAATACTGATAACGAAACATGAATAAGCATAAAATGGAGGAAACAGAGCTGTAACCCATGAGACGATTGGTCGGGTCATCACATCCTGCCCCAGGCTTAGGGGCAAGGCAGTGCAGTAGGTGCAACAGCCCATGACTCCAGCACTAGCAGCCCAGCCACCTAGAGATGGAGGACAGAATGGTAGAGGCCATCCCAGAGGTGGAGATCCGATGTGTAGTGGCTAGCCCGCTATTGCCCAGACATGTGGAGGCTAGCCAGCCAGTGCTCCAGCTAGGTTCTATGCTCTTCCAGCCAGGCCAGATGCATTGGCTTCAATATTATTTGATCTGGGGTCTACTTATTCATATGTTTCATCTCTGTTTTATCAATTCCTAGTCATTTCTCCTGAGCCTTTGGTGATTCCTATTCATGTGACCACTCCCGTGGGCGATTATGTGGTAGTGGACCGGATCTACCGATCTTGTATGGTTACTTCTATGGTTTTGAGAATAGAGCAGATCTTCTGTTGCTTGATATGATTGATTTTAAGGTCATCCTGAGAATCTATTGGTTATCTCCATATCACGCCGTTCTAGATTACCATGCAAAGACTATTTCCCTAGCGATGCCAGGATTGCCAAGATTGGAGTGGAAGGGTTCCACAGTTGATATGCCTAGCAGGGTTATTTCTTTACTAAAGGCTCAGCACATGGCTGAGAAAGGGTGTTTGGATTATTTAGCTTATGTGCGAGACACCACCGCAGAGTCTCCGATGATTGATTCAGTGCTAGTAGTCCGAGACTTCGTCGATGTTTTTCCTTCTGACCTTCCTGGCATGCCTTTTGATCGTGATATTGATTTATATTTTGATTTGGCTCCAAGCATTCAGCCTATATCTATCCCACTATATTGTATGGCTCCTAAGGAGTTGTAGGAGCAGTGGTTAGCAAAAGGGTTTGTTAGTCCTAGTGTATTACCTTGGGGTGCACCAGTGCTATTTGTGAAGAAGAAGGATAGGACTATGCGGATGTGCATTGATCACCGCCAGTTGAACAAAGACACCATCAAGAAAGAGTATCCATTACCCTATATTGATGATATATTTGACCAGCTACAGGGTTATAGGTTGTTCTCTAAGATTGACTCGAGGTCCGGGTATCATCAGATGAAGATTCGAGATTCAGATGTTCCGAAGACTACATTCAGGACTAGATATGGCCACTATAAGTTTCTGGTGATGTCATTTGGCTTGACTAATGCTCCAGCGACATTTATGGACTTGATGAATAGGGTGTTAGGCCTTATATTGATTCATTTATATCATCTTCATTGACGACATCTTTATATACTCACGTAGCCTGGGGGAGCACGAACAACGTTTGAGAGTAGTGCTTTGCGAGAGCAATAACTTTATGCTAAGTTCTCCAAGTGTGAGTTTTGGCTGGATTCAGTGGAATTCTTGGGGCATGTAGTGTTAGGGGAGGGTATTAAAGTGGATCCCAAGAAGATTGAGCCAGTTCAAATTTGGCCACGTCCTACTTTAGTGACCGAGATCAGGAGTTTCCTGGGGTTGGCAGGTTACTACCGGCGATTTGTGCAGGCCTTTTCATCTATTCCATCACCTCTGACCGGATTGACCCAAAAAGTTGCTCCTTTCTGTTGGTCTGATGATTGTGAGGTGAGCTTTTAGAAGCTCAAGACAGTTTTGACTACAGCACCAGTTCTTGTTTTGCCTTCCGGTGCAGGGATGTATACGGTATGTTGCGTCGCTTCTCGCGTTGGCTTGGGATGTGTATTAATGCAGGAGGGGCGAGTTATTGCATATGCTTCACCTCAGTTGAAGGTTTATGAGAAGAATTACCCTTTGTACGATCTAGAGTTGGCGGCGATTGTTCATCCTCTTAAGATATGAAGGCATTATTTGTATACGGTGTCATGTGAGGTTTACACCGACCATCATAGCTTGCAGCATTTGTTCAAGCAGAGGGATCTTAATTTGAGGCAGCGTAGGTGGCTTGAGTTACTAAAGGATTATGACATTACCATTCTTTATCATCCAGGTAAGGCGAATGTGGTCGCGGATGCCTTGAGTAGAAAGGCAGAGAATATGGGTAGCTTGGCATTCATTGCTGCTGAGATGAGACCATTAGCTTTGGACATCCAGTCTTTAGCTAATAGACTTGTGAGATTGGAAATTTCAGAGCCCAGCCGAGTTCTAGCATGTATGGTTGGTCAGTCTTCATTATTGGGGCAGATTAAGGTCTGACAGTTCGATGATCCACATTTGGCGGTTCTTAGAGAGACGATACCTCAGGGAGGTGCCAAGGAGACTTATATTGGTGAGGATGGTGTGTTACGGCTTCAAGTCCGTCTGTGTGTTCCTAATGTTGATGGCCTGAGAGGGAGGATTCTATAGGAGGCCAACAATTCAAGGTACACCATTCATCCGGGTGCCACGAAGATTTATCGTGACTTGAGTCAACATTACTGGTGGCAAAGGATGAAAAATGACATCGTGGAGTATGTGACTAGATGTTTGAATTGCCAGTAGGTCAAGTATGAGCACCAGTTGCCAGGTGGCCTACTTCAGCAGATGCCCATTCTAGGATGGAAGTGGGAGCGCATCACCATGGATTTCGTGGTTGGGTTGCCGCAGACTTTGCGGAAGGTTGATTCAGTGTGGGTTATTCTGGATAGGTTGACCAAATCGGCCCACTTCATTCTAGTGGCGACTACTTATATAGTGGATAGATATGCTCAGATTTACATTGAGGAGATAGTTAGGTTGCATGGTGTGCCGATTTCCATCATATCAGATATAGGCCCTCATTTCACTTCCCATTTCTACAGTGCTGTTCAGAGTGAATTGGGTACCCGTGTAGAGCTTAGCATGACATTCCATCCTCAGACCGACGGGCAGTCGGAGTGGACGATTCCGATTTTAGAGGATATGCTTAGAGCATGTGTGATTGACTTTGGAGGGCAGTGGGATCAGTTCTTGCCCTTAGCGGAGTTTGCATACAATAACAACTATTAGTCCAGCATAGAGATGGCTCCGTATGAGGCGTTTTATGGTCGGCATTATTGTTCTCCTATCGGTTAGTTTGAGCCTGGTGATGCTAAGTTACTTGGTATATATTTGGTACAGGATGCCGTGGATAAGGTAAAGTTGATTCAGGAGAGGCTCCGCACATCTCAGTCCAGACAGAAGAGTTACGTGGATCAGAAGGCGTGTGATGTATCATTCATGATTGGCGAGAAGGTTCTCTTGAAAGTCTCACCAATGAAGGGCATTATGAGGTTCGGGAAGAAGGGCAAGCTAAGCCCAAGGTTTATTGGTCCCTTTGAGGTGTTGAGGCAAGTTGGAGAGGTTTCCTATGAGCTTGCTTTACCTCCCAGTTTATCGGGAGTTCATCCAGTCTTTCATGTATCGTTGCTTCTAAAGTATCATGTCGACCTATCACATGTGTTGGACTTCAGTACCATTCAGTTATATGAGAGCTTGGTCTATGAGGAGGAGCCAGTTGCCATTATTGACAGACAGGATCGCCAATTGAGGTCCAAGAGGATTTCTGCGATGAGGGTCCAGTGGAGGGGCCAACCGATTGAGGAGGAGACCTGGGAGCCCGAGGAGGACATGCGGAGTAGATACCCCACTTATTCGGCAGTCTAGGTACTTTTCTATGTCCGTTCGAGGACGAACGTTTGTTTAAGAGGTGGAGAATGTAACGACCCGACTGGTCATTTTGCATTTTAGAATCTCGTTCCCTTAAATAAAACTTTCCGCACTTTCTTGAGCTACTTTATGACTTGTGGGAATGGGTAGTTCGAAAGTTGGAAGAGTTTTGAGTAAGAATATGTCCATTTTCTTCTTTAAGTTTTTCAAAAAGGACAAGTTTGACTTTGGTCAACTTTCTTGGGAAATGGACTCCAATTCATCATTTGACTATCCTGGCGGGTCCGTGGGAAAATATGGGACATGGGCGTCTATCCGGAATCAAATTCCGAGGTCCCTAGCCCGAGTAATGAATTTTTCTGTGAAATTATTAAATTGAAGTTTTAAAGATTTAAATAAACTAAGAAATCATTGTTTCCTAGGTATTGCGCTCGGAATTTGATTTCAAAACTTGGTACAAGTACGAAATATCAGCTAAGACCCACCTGTGAAATTTGGTGTCAATTCGAGTAGTTTAAAGGCATTTTGACTCGTTGGAAGAAAATTAAGAACTTGAAGTTCAATGATTTGGTACATTTGGTTTTGGGGTTTGATTCCTTGATTTTGCACTATTTTGAGTGTTTCGAGGGCTCGAGTCGGTCCGCCTCGTGATTTTAGACTTGTCGGTATGTTCAGGCGGGGAACAGGAGCCCCGAGCATCAAACGAGAGAGGCTCGAGTGAAGTTAGAACTTGAAAAGGACTGAAGTCAGCTACTTCTGTCATAACCGCATATGCAGTTCTTGGACCGTAGAAGTGGGACCGCTGATGCGGTCAGGACTCCGCAGAAGCGACAAAGGCAGCCCAGGGGAAAAACCGCAGAAGCGGTCATGGAACCGCAGAAGCGGCTTCGCATATGCTGCCCTCCGACCGCAGAAGCGATCTAACCATCTTGGGATAGAACCGCAGAAGAGGATTCCGCAGAAGCAGAAACAGCTGGGCAGGGGGGGTCTTTTAATTCGAACCCAAAGTCATTTTTATCATTTTCTCACTCCATATTTAGGCGATTTGGGTGCTTCCAAGAGAGGGTTTCCACATAGCTTGGTAAGGTAAGTAATTTCCCTTCATCCTTAGCTTAAATACATGTGTATTAGGTAGATTAAACATTAAAAATTGAGCAAAAATTAAGGGTTAGACCTAGACCTAGGATTTTAATAAAACTAGGATTTAATCATATAATTTGCCATGTAATGAACTAGAAATCATATATTTGTGATCTTCAGGTGATAGAGAACAACTTCCTTCAAGAAAAAAAAAATCTCTCGGGACCTGGCACGTGGGCCCGGGGTCGAAATTTAGGAAACTTGTGGGAAAGGTTGGGGAATCACTTAAATAGTTATAATTCAACCTTGTAAGCCTTTATTGAATAGTTATTACTTTATTTTAATTAGTTCGTGCTCGTTCGGCTACGAATTGAGGGTTTGGGCTTGTTCTTGATATTGGAAGTGCGCTTCGGAGTGAGGTGAGTCTCCTTTCTAACCTTGTAAGAGGGAATTGTCCCCGTAGGATTTATGAATGAATAATTATTGCTAAATGCGGGGCTATGTACACACCAAGTGACGAGAGTCCGTGCGTAGCTACTACTATGTTGATTGTCTAGGTAGTTTAGGATACACATCATACTTTGTTTATGAGAATCTCCATATTATTTATCTAATGATATCTCATAGGGTGTGTTAGATATTTGAAAGAAAATAAAAGCAACTTGCACACTTGTTCAACATTGTATGGTATACTTGACTCTAAATGCGCCTTTGTGCGTATTCTTGATATTGCCTGATATTTTGTGGATCGGGACGATCACCTCAGTATGAATAGATGAATCTATAGGCGCGCCGTCGACCCTCGGCAAGTGCATAGTTTATTTCTGTTGGTTCGGGCCGTCGCCTCGTTACTATGTGCGCATGTTTAATTTTATGGAAACTTACACTTTCTTCATTTTGCTATTGTCCCAAATATGATAAATTGTAAACTTAATGCAGTGAGGTACTTGACTTATGCCACTTGCCATAAACTATTGATACTTGTGACTTCCATGATTTGAACACATTATGCTTATATATATATATATTAGTTGACCTTAATAACTATCGAGTCGACTTCTCATCACTACTTCTTCAAAATTAGACGGGATACTTACTGGGTAAATATTATTTATGTACTCATGCTACACTTCTGTGCTTAAATGTACATGATTTGAAGCAGGTAGATCTGGGTATCATTCTGGTGCATATCAGTGAGCATATCTGGGACTTCTACGGCGAGCTGCTTCTCTTTTATGCCGATTCGCAGCCGAAGAAGTTTTTCTCTGTACTTTCATTTTTGTCTATCCTGATTCATTCAGTAGGATAGTATATGATTCTTTTGCGTATATTCTACTAGTTGCTCGTATCTTGTGACACCATATTCTGGCACTCACGTTGGTAGACATTCATTTTTGGGTTGTATAACTATTTTGGTACATTATTTACCACTCTTGGCCTTAACTTTAACTTTGAAAATCTTTTATACTTGGTTTTTGGTAAAAGTAAAATGAGAAATTAATTATACTTTCGCGTTGGCTGGCCTGACGATGGCGTCGGGTGCCATCATGACCTATTATGGAAAATGGGTCGTGACGTAAATAAGTATCAAATTAAGGAAATAACAGTAGAAATAAATTAATAATATAGTCAACCACATATTAAGGTAAGAAATAATTTTAAGGCATATGAAAAATAGACGTAAATATGTATAAGAGCATCAACCCTGTAAATCAAGGATTTCAAGAATATAAAAAATAGTACTAATATTAAAGGAAATGTTATAGACTTCCATGAATAAACTAACAAACAGAGTACAAACAAGAAGAACCAAATAGGAAACCCTAATAAGATATCACTAGGATGAAAGTCATAAAAATACTCTAACAAATCACAACATATCCATGCGAATCACACATACAGACAAATCGACTTAACGAACAGTAAAGGCGAACTTAGAATCACAAACTAAAGCCAAACAAATTAGGGGTTTTTAACGTAATGAATCAGATAAAGGAAAAAATTAAATAAACCATTTAAACATAGTAAAAATCATATGATAATACTAAAAATCAGAGGAGAAGTAGTTTAAAAAAAGGGTTAAGAAATCCTAGTCTTGAAGATGAATGGTTAATTTAGAAAAAATTGGAAAAACCTTAGAGGAAAACAACAAATCTCATAATATACACAAATATAAGACAGATATAAAGGAAATCAAAGAATCTTAAGAATTAGGATTTCAGGGAACCCAAAGGTGATGAGAAAGCCTTAGAACGTTACCGGTTTTAGCCGGAAAAGTCATAGATCTTACTCGAACAACCATGGATGGCTGAAAAATGGCATGAGAGACCATGGATAGGAGTTGAATCGCTTTAGGTTCACCTGAGGACCTCAAGGTAGTTTTAAACTGGAGTGGGGTGAAGCAGAGGCCAGGAGTTGATGAGAGGCCATGGTTTTCGGCGAGGGAGGTGACCGGAGAAGGTGGACAAGGTCCATCAGAGAAAATGGAAAAGAGAAGGTTTTAGAGAAGACTAGAGATAGAGAGAGGGAGATGAGTGTCGGTGGAGTGAATGAGAGAGTGAGGGTTTGGGGGGGGTCTTACGTTAATTATGGTAAGAGTAAATCTGGACCGTTTATCAAAATTAAGTAACGGCCAAGATTAACTCAAGTATGGGCCAAGTTAGGTAGGTGTTTGGGCTTGGTATGGTGGTTATTTAATTGGGTTTGTGGTTGATTGATTTAGGTTATAATTTAAAATTGAATTGGCAATTTGTTAAATACCTGATTAAAATTAAATAAATAATAAAAATAGCTATTTATTAGACAAAGTGAAATTAGAGCTAAATAGGTGAAATTAAGGTAATTAACTAATATTTGAAATATAAAATGACTGATTACCGAATTAAAATAGTATAAAGTGTATAATTAGGGTATAATTGCAAACTTATTATAATTATAGCCAAACAATGCCAAATTTGCTAATTTGTGAAATAATTAAATCCTAATTTAGGATTAAAAATGATGTATTGAGCTAAAGAATACTTTGAAATTACTTGTAATGCAATTTATGAGTAATTATTGAATATAAAAGACTGAATAAAATTAGGAAAATAAAATGATAATAATATTGAAAAATACTAATTATTATAAAAGTTATTTTGAACGCATATATGCAAATTTAAAAAATAGTTTGAGGAAAAATTGTGTATCGACAGTTGCCCCTCTTTACCCGGGAAGGATGAAAGAGTTTTCGGGTAAAGAAATGATGGCCAATTTTGACGGAGCGAAATGGTTTGGGAAGATTTAGGCCGCACCCTGGCTTCTGAGTTGCCAACATATCCCTAGTTTTACAGGAATTGGGCCGTATGTAGTTCAGGATCCATCGGCGGAGTATACTGATGAAGACCTTTCAAGAACGGACAAAATATCTAAGGCTAGGTGAGTGGACGGTTTATGGGAATGGTTAGGTTAAATATGGCTTGAGGGAACTGGAGCGGGATCTCTCCTGCTGGGATAGCCATTGCTTGCCATTTCACCTGCAAATAGAAGAAATACAAGCATATATTGTGCTTAAATATAAACATGATGCAAATTTTCGTTGGAAAATGAATGTTGTCTTCAGACGATGAAGATGAAGTCCTTAGACCATGATGTCCTGGGCCATGGGTTGTATGATAAGGGATTCGCAGGCCATGAAATAATGTTATCGGGCTATGTCGATGGTGCCTCCAAACCATGATTCCATTGAATAGTGATATGCAAAAGATTGAGAGAGATCCTCAGGCCAAGACATAGTGTTCTCGGGCTATGAAGATGGTTCCTCCGAACGATGACGCCTTTTGGATAAGTTGGCGATATTTCATCCCATGAAGGACGTAGTATATGGCGAACTTTCAGCCATGCAATGCAGTATGGGGCGTTTAGCCATGCAATGCAGTATGGGGCGTCTTCAATCATGCAGATGCTGTATGGGGCAATCTTTCAGCCATGCAGATGCAATATGTGGCGATCTTTCAGCCATGCAAATGAAGTATGTGGCGATCTTTCAGCCATGCAGATATAGTATGAGGCGATCATATATCCATGCAAATGCAGTATGAGGTGATCATTCAGCCATGCATATGTAGTATGGGGTGATCTTTTAGCCATGCAGATGCAGATGGAGAAAACGTTCAGTCTTAGAAAGAAGAATGGTAGCCTTATAAAAATTGGAAGGCATAATAGTAGCCTTATACAATGCAAATACAGATGGAGACAACATTTAGTCTCGGAAGGCATAATGGTAGCCTTATGTAGATTGGAAGGCAGAATAGTAGACTTATGAAATGTAGATATAGATGGAGGTAGAGCATAACCTCGGAAGGAAGAATAGTAGCCTTATGCATATTGGAAGGCAGAATGACAGCCTTATGCAATGCAGATGCAAATGGAGGTAGAGCTTAATCTCAAAAGGCAGAATAGTAGCCTTATGCAAATTTGAAGGCAGAATGGTAACCTTATGCAATGCAGATGCAGATGGAGGTAGAACTTAACCTTGGAAGACATAATAATAGCCTTTTGCAATGCAGATACAGATGGAGGTAGTGTTTCACCTCGAAAAGCATAATAGTAGCCTTATGCAAATTGGAAGGCAGAATGGTAACCTTATGCAAATTGGAAGGTAGAGTGCTAGCCTTATGGAATGCAGATGCAGATGGAGACATCATTTAGTCCCGGAAGGAAGAATGGTAGCCTTATGCAAGAAATAAGATAACAACTGACAGTAAAGTTTTCTTTGCTGATAGCAGATTGTGGTGTTGTGATTACTGGGAGCACTATGACATATGGAACATCACTAGTGTATGTTGATAGCAAATGTTGGCAAATGCAATGGTTCTGAGAATCGTATTCTTGAACAATGTTTGTCCCATGGGAGTATATCATGTTTAATGATTTGATAATCCTAGTGCCTGCATCCAAAGAAAAATCATGAGTTATGTACGGGGGAAGGTTAGTTTGTATCCCCACTGGCTTTGCTTAACTCGCTCGTCATTAATCTGGTGATATCGTCTGTATCATTGGGGTAACATTGCTAATCAAAGCGGTTTCAATAATAAACATGCATTATTTTGTAAAAGTATGACATAAATGTGTAGTTAAAAAATAGCTTTTAGATGAACCGATGATTGTGACGTGGTTCAGGACATTGCAATATCTCCCACTAGGAATTTTGAGGGTCCTCCTAAAAATTCTACCCTAGTTTGATAGGTTGACATTTCTGACTATTGCTCGTGCATCAATCGGCTAAAATTACTGCGAAATTTTGAGGGTCCTCCTAAAAATTCTGCCCCAGTTTCCAATTGCGGGGGGAAATGAAATTTTTATTGAATTGTGACCCAACCCATAAGGCTGCCTACATATCCCCTCTTAAACGGGAATCAGGTCAGGCACAGTTCAATTTACATCATATAAGGAAAGCATAAAGATTACACATAGTAATGCTTAACTATATCCGAGTTGATCGGCTTTGGCTAGACTTCTCCGTCTATTTCTGCAAGTATAAGGGCTCCTCATATCAAAACCTGGTAAACCAAATTTGGACCCTGCCAGCTGGGAGAGAACTTCCCTTTGGCTATATCTTGATGCGTTAAAATTTTCTTTAACACCAGCTGCCCTGGTGTGAACTGTCTTGGCTTGACTCTTTTCTTGAAGGCTCTAGACATTCTATTTTGATAGAGTTGACCATGGCATACTGCGTTTATTCTCTTTCTATCTATAAGGTCTAGTTGCTCATAACGACTTTTTACCCACTCTGCATCATCAAGCTCAGCTTCTTGTATGATCCTTAGGGAAGGAATTTTAACTTCATTGGGAATGCCCGCCTCTGTACTGTGAACCAGCATGTAGATTGTTTCCCCGATTGATGTGCGAACAATGGTGCGATACACCAATAAAGCAAATGATTACTTCTCGTGCTACTTTCTATGATTCTTTATCATTTCCTTAATATCTTCTTGATATTATTTTTGGCGGCTTCTACAGCTCTATTCATCTAAGGCATGTAGGCTATGGATTTCTTGTGTTTAATCTTGAAAGTTTCACATATAGATTTCATCAATTCACTGTGGAGATTAGAACCATTATCAGTAATGATTGACTTTGGAATTTTAAATTGACAAACAATGCGGTTGCAGACAAAGTCTGCCACGACTTTCTTAGTCACTGCTTTGTAAAATGCTGCATCGACCCATTTGGTAAAATAGTCAATGGCTACTAAGATAAACCTGTGTCTGTTGGAAGCAGCAGGCTTAATTAGTCCAATAACGTCCATCCCCAAGCAGTGAACGACCACAATGAGCTTGTTGTGTTAAGCTCGCTTAGAGGTACCTTTATCGTGTCTGCAAGTATCTAATAGCGGTGGCATTTTTGGACATACTGGATGCAGTCCATTTCCATAGTAATCCAAAAGTAACCAACCCAGAGTATCTTCTTTGCTAAGACAAAATCGTTCATATGTGGATCACAGGTCCCAGCATAAATTTCCTCTAGTAGCGTGGATGCTTCCTATACGTTGACACATCTTAATAATCCTAAATCGAGAGTCCTCATATACATGATTCCTCTGCTATGAAATAAGTTTTTGGACAATCTCCGAAGTGTGCGTTTCTAAGTAGTATTAGCAATCCGGGTACTCTCCTTTTGCCAAATATTCATTGATATCCTGAAACAAAGGCTTTCCATCTGCTTCCTCTTCGAAATAGGCATAGTAAGCTGGCTGATTATGGATTTTCACTGGAATAGGATCAATAAAATTCTTGTCGGGATGCTGTATCATAGATGATAGGGTAGCCAATGCATCGACGAACTCATTCTAGATTCTGGGAACATCCTGGAACTCTGTGTTTGTGAACCACTTTCTCAATTTCGGTACGTGATATAGATAGGGGAGTATCTTGAAGTTCTTGGTTGCCTATTCTTCTCGTACCTGATATATAAGTAAGGTTGAATCTCCGATCAATAACAGCTCTTGAACGTTCATGTCAATGGCCATTTTAAGCCATAAGATGCATGCTTCATACTCGACCATATTATTTGTGTAGGGGAATATAAGTTTGGAAGTCACTGGATAATGCTGACCGGTTTCTGATACTAGGACTGCTCCTATGCCAACTCCTTTGAAGTTTGCTGCTCCATCAAAGAACGTTCTCCAATCGGCATAGGATTCCTCAATGTCATCTCCTATAAATGATACCTCTTCATCAGGAAAATATATTTTCAGGGGTTTGTATCCTCTATCCGTGGGGTTTTCAGCATGGTGAACTTCCAGTGCCTGTCCCTTGACCGCTTTTTGAGTTACGTAAATAATATGGAACTCACTCAACAGGATCTACCACTTGGCTATCTTGCCGGTGGACATGGGCTTCTGAAAGATGTACTTCAAGGGATCCATTCTCGATATAAGATATGTAGTATAAGCACAGAAGTAATGTCTCAGCTTCTGAGCTTCCCAAGTCAAAGCACAATAGGTGCATTCCAATAAAGAATACCGGCCCCTGTACAAGGTGAACTTCTTACTAAGATAATAAATGGACTGTTCCTTCCTCCTTGTTTCATCATGCTACCTCAGAATGCAGTCCAAAGATCCATCTAACACTGCAAGGTAGGGTAATAAGGGTCTACCTAGCTCGAGCTGGACTAAGACTGGTGGTGTTGACATGTACTCCTTGATTTTGTTGATGGCCTTTTGGCAATCATCGGTCGATTTGGTGGCGGCATCATTCTTTAACATCTTAAAGATTGACTCACAGATAACTGTAGATTGTGCTATGAATCTACTAATGTAGTTAAGCCTTCCCAAGAAACTCATCACATCCTTCTTGTTCTTTAGCGGTGGTAGTTCTCGAATGGATTTGACTTTCGAAGGATCCATTTCTATTTTTCGGCGGCACACAATAAACCCAAGTAATTTCCCAGCAGGAACCCCAAATGCGCACTTTATAGGGTTTAGTTTCAGGTTGTATCTCTACAGTCTGTTGAACAACTTCCTCATATCTTCTATGTGGTCAGTGGCCTTCTTGGATATGATAATAAAATCATCCACATATACCTCTATCTCTTTGTATATCATATCATGGAAGATGGTAGTCATGGCCCTCATGTAGGTGGCCCCTGCATTCTTCAGACTGAATGGCATCATCTTGTAACAGTACACTGCCCATGGTGCAATGAATGCCATTTTCTCAGCATCTTCCTCATCCATCCAGATCTGATGATAACCAGTAAAGTAATCCTCAAATGACTGTAGCTTATTTTTGGTGCAATTGTAAATCGGGATGTTTATACTTGGCAAAGGGAAGTCGTCTGTCGGACTAGCCCAGTTGAAATCCCAGTAGTCGACACAGACTCTGACCTTCCCATCCTTCTTTTGTATTGTCACATTTTTGGCTAACCATGTCAGGTATTCTACTACCTTGAGAACCTTAGCTTTGATCTACTTGGTGTCTTCTTCCTTGATTTTTTCAAACTCACATCAGGCTTGAACTTTCTAATCTTTTGGTTTGCCGGTGGACACATTGGATTGGTTGGAAGTTTGTGAGGCACAATAGATGTACTCATACCAGTCATGTCATCATACAACAAGGAGAATATGTCATCGTACTTCTTTAGAAATTCTATGTATTATTTCTTCTCTAATAGGTGAATGCTGAATCGCGTTTCAATGACGTTTTCTGCATCTCCCAAGTTGACAATTTTGGTCTCGTATAGGTTGGACTTAGGTCTTTTCTCAATGTTCTCAAGTTCTTTGACAATCTCGTCAGGTATGTCATCTTCCTATGAATCAATGTCCATTTGTTGCGTTGTCTCATTGCATGTCACAATCATTGGTTCATCGAGATAATTATAGTAATTTTGTAATGGTAAAGTAAGGAGGAAAATAATAGCAATAAATATTAATTCATAAGAAAAATCAAACACGCTTTTGATAAATTGGATAACTATTTTGAACATCGAAGATCTAACCGCGGAAATTGAAAAATGCGAAAAGAAAATCGTTTAGTAAATAAAATAGTGAATAATGCTTGTTTTAGCCTTTCTACCCCGAGGCTCGTTGGTCTGTGGGTGTCGTGATGGTCCAATTCTTGAGATGTGCCCATCTTCTCACAGCCTATATGGAAGGGCCTTCCTCCCCTTCCTCCTTGAGAATAACACAACAATCTATATCACTATCCTCTAGAAACAAGTTCTTCCCTGCTTCAAGTGTTTCGTCTTCATCTGACCCATAAATAATGTTGGCATGTTAGAAGGCCTGTTCTAGATGTGGTATTGGCTTCTCTAGTGGTTATTAAGGACCGAGCCATGGTGGCAACCAACTATTGAATTCTTCCCAGGTGTATTCATATCCCAAACCGAAAGTAGTGCGATGTTTCTTGAGTTTTATAGGTTTAGAGATTCCTTGGAGGTTTTTGATGAGCCCTTGGCTAGGTTTGTATGAAATCCAACTTAGTATACTCTTGATTTTGCTATCCCACCATTTTTCTTTGTCGATAGCATTGACCCTCTCAATGTGACGGTAAGTTTCTCCACCCAGCTTCCTTCTTCACCCGATCGCTGGAATGGTTTGTCGACTGTATATAAGGTTACTACCATCGGTGTGAATGATCACTTCCTGGTGATTCCATTCGAACTTTATTTCCTGATGAAGCGTTGATGCTACGACCCCAGAAGCATGAATCCATGGTCGTCCCAGCAGCAAGTCTTAAGATGCCTGTACATCTATTACTTGGAAATTGACCTCGAACTAGGTTGGTCCCATCTGCAGGCATAGACTAATCTTACCAATGGTGGACCTCTGAGAACCATCAAATGCTTTCACATTGGTTGCTCCATCCTTTATCTCATGCAGCCCTTTGCCCAAGTTCTTGATTGTTACCAACAGACAAATGTTAAGACTGGAACCTCCATCGATCAGGATCCTGGTACTTAAATAATCTTCACATTGCACGGTGATGTGCAGTGCTTTGTTGTGCCCCAGTTTTTCGGGTGGCAGCTCATCCTCATCAAAGGTGATCTTAAAGCTTTCCAGCACTTGTCCTACCATATTAGCCATTTCCCCGCCAGTGATGTTACTTGGTACGTACGCTTTGTTTAGCACTTTTAATAAAGCATTCTTGTGCGTCTTGGAATATGCAGTAAAGAGAGAATGGATATTTGTGCTGGCATCTTGTTTAACTGTTCAATGACCGAATATTCCTTGGCCTGTATTTTCCTCCAAAGGTTGTCCGGACTTGTCTCAAAGAGGGGCAGCCAATTGGATGACTGCTTGCTTGATTCAACTAGATGTTCAGGGGTATAAACTCTACCAGTTCCTGTCATACCCTGTGCTACGACAGTTTCTTCATCCTGACCTTGCCTTTTTTTTTCTCACCTCGGCTATATAGTCCTAGGGTACAACACTTGTATGGAATGGTGGCATGATTGACATCCGCACTGGGATCGACGTGGCTATCCTTACTTCGAATGGACCATGTGCCTTGAGTGACAATAATTCAACCTCAAATGGTGCGGGTGCATTAGCCGGAGATGTGAATTCAACCTCAATTTGTGTCGGTGTCTTTGCAGGTGGTGCTGCTTCAAATTCAAGAAGTATAGACATAGTCACCTCATTATCCTCAGATGGTTGGATCTGGACTATTATTGAGAGTACTTGCTGGTTTCTTTAGGTCATCACCTTTTGCGATCAACCAAATGGATCCCTCGGGATTCCAATCATCTTCTACTTCAATCATGTGGGAATACCTCCACTCTTATGGTCTATCAGAGGGTTGTTGCGAACATCTAGAGCGGGTTCCTTTGCCATAATGTTCTTGTTATCAATCAAAGACTGTATCTTATCTTTCAAGGAATGACATTTATCGATAGGGTGCCCTTTCATGCCAGAGTGGTATGCATAGGACTTGTTTGGGTTAACCCAATAATAAGGATTCTCAAGGGTTGTAGAAGGGATGGGGCTGATATAACATCTTTGAGCCTCTCATATAGCTGGTCGATGGGTTCAGCGATGGCTCTATATTATTTCGAAGGTCTGCGATCAAAATTAGGTCAGGATCTAGGGAAATTTTAGCGTACAGGGTTGATTGATGATGGGATGGTTGAGCGTTATCAGTTTGGTAGACATGAGTGGATAGGGAGTATCTAAGTGAAGTGGGTTGATATGTAAGAGGTAGAAATGACTGATAAGTTAGTGGCAGAGCTTGGTATGAGGGTGCTTGGTAATTTGGGGTTGGCTGGTATGTGAGTGGAGGTATTGGGTGAGCTTGGTATTTAAAGGGAGATTTGGTCCTTTGTGCAACTATTACGGCCCCTACGTCCCTTTTCTTGGACATCCTATCGGATTGTAAAGTCTTGTTCGTAGCTTGCAAAGATTCGAAATTTGTAACCATACCACTTTTAATACATTCTTCAATTCTTTCACATAATTTGATAATGTCAGAGAACTTGTGGTTCTCAATCATCATCAGTCGTTCAGAGAACTTATTCATTAGCTCCTCTTCTAAGTCGGTTCTAACCTTAGCAACTACGGACCTCCAGCGAGTAGCATACTCGCAAAAGTCTCCGCGGGCTTCTTCTTTAAATTCTGGATATAGAACACGTCTGATGCATTCTATGTATTAAATCTAAACCTATCTATAAAGTCAGATGCCATTACCCAGCTTTACCATCTTGGCTGATCTACCATGAACTGCATGTTGAGTGGTGATTTTACCACTTATTCTAGCCTCTTTTCCTTTTCTTTTATGTCATTTTTATTGTAAAATGAGGTCGTTTATGGTGGTTGTTGTTAGTTTTTCATGTAAATGATGCTACGAAGCGACTGGGATTGAATAGAAGTGGAATTGAACGAAAAGAGAGTCAAACCATGCAAAACTGCCAGTGATTCCCCTTCTACGGACGTTTGGTTGCAAAAGCAAATACGCTTCTGCATAAAATGGTCCGTTTTTGCGCGTTAGGCATGGAATGAGCATTTTCGCTTCTGCGAAGGAAAAGACGCAGATGCGATCACACTTTTACGATGATAATTACGCTTCTGCGGAGATGGATTAGAAAGGGAAAAATCGCTTTTGCAGTTATTTTATCGCTTCTGCGATGTCGCTTCTGCGCCTTGGTTATCGCTTCTACGGAGCTTGTTGGAATCTTATTTTCGCTTCTGTGAGCTGGAGTCCGCTTCTGTGGAATCGCATATGCGTGAATAGTTTCGCAGATGCGATTGTCCAGCATCAGACCTAGGTAGAATTGACATTTCACAAATTCCAATCCCCAAACCATTTTTATACTCGTCCAAGTAGAAATTTTGAGGATCTTTGGCTTATTTTCACTTCATAGATTAGAGAGAACGAGTTGGAAGCTAGGGTTCTTGCACGCACACACTTTGGTTTTGAATATTGAAGTTTGTGGTTAAGATTTTCGTACCCATTTATGTTTATTTCTTCATTTCCTTGCTTTGTATTGAATATTTAAGTGTGTAATATTTATTTCCAACACTTGAACCTTGTTTATGGAAGTATTCATATTTAAAGTGAGGATTATATACCTTGTTGTGCTTATGTATTGAATGATTTTCATTCTTTTATGAATTGAGTTATTGTTATTAATTATTCTTGTTCTTTTATGAATTGAGTTATTGTTCATACTTTGATGACCCTTGTCCTTATTATGGAGGACCACACTCGTGGCAAAATTGTTTAAATTCTCCCGGGGGTGGATTGTGCGCATAATATCAACCCTATGAGTGGGGTATTTGTGATAGGTGTGGTTTCCAAAATGGTCATTGGGATGATTGTGCATATTTGTCCTTCCCTTCCCTAAGCCCCCACTATGATGATTCTACTTGTCTTGATGAGAATTATAGGGCTATGGAAATGGAAGAAGTTGAGCATGGCCGAAATGGAGAGTTCAAGCTTATGTTGGAGTGCTTACTTGAAGAAGGAAACAAGGAGCAAAATGCTTTGGAGGAGATTTTGGAGAATAGTTTCCAAAATGACTTGGCGCTTGAAATACTGCACTCCCAAATGGATGAAATGATCGAAGCCTTGAGGGTTCAAAAAGCCTCGGAAGTGAATGAAAGCCAAGGTGGTTGTTGTTAGTTTTTCATGTAAATGATGCTACGAAGCGACTGGGATTGAATAGAAGTGGAATTGAACGAAAAGAGAGTCAAACCATGCAAAACTGCCAGTGATTCCCCTTCTACGGACGTTTGGTTGCAAAAGCAAATACGCTTCTGCATAAAATGGTCCGTTTTTGCGCGTTAGGCATGGAATGAGCATTTTCGCTTCTGCGAAGGAAAAGACGCAGATGCGATCACACTTTTACGATGATAATTACGCTTCTGCGGAGATGGATTAGAAAGGGAAAAATCGCTTTTGCAGTTATTTTATCGCTTCTGCGATGTCGCTTCTGCGCCTTGGTTATCGCTTCTACGGAGCTTGTTGGAATCTTATTTTCGCTTCTGTGAGCTGGAGTCCGCTTCTGTGGAATCGCATATGCGTGAATAGTTTCGCAGATGCGATTGTCCAGCATCAGACCTAGGTAGAATTGACATTTCACAAATTCCAATCCCCAAACCATTTTTATACTCGTCCAAGTAGAAATTTTGAGGATCTTTGGCTTATTTTCACTTCATAGATTAGAGAGAACGAGTTGGAAGCTAGGGTTCTTGCACGCACACACTTTGGTTTTGAATATTGAAGTTTGTGGTTAAGATTTTCGTACCCATTTATGTTTATTTCTTCATTTCCTTGCTTTGTATTGAATATTTAAGTGTGTAATATTTATTTCCAACACTTGAACCTTGTTTATGGAAGTATTCATATTTAAAGTGAGGATTATATACCTTGTTGTGCTTATGTATTGAATGATTTTCATTCTTTTATGAATTGAGTTATTGTTATTAATTATTCTTGTTCTTTTATGAATTGAGTTATTGTTCATACTTTGATGACCCTTGTCCTTATTATGGAGGACCACACTCGTGGCAAAATTGTTTAAATTCTCCCGGGGGTGGATTGTGCGCATAATATCAACCCTATGAGTGGGGTATTTGTGATAGGTGTGGTTTCCAAAATGGTCATTGGGATGATTGTGCATATTTGTCCTTCCCTTCCCTAAGCCCCCACTATGATGATTCTACTTGTCTTGATGAGAATTATAGGGCTATGGAAATGGAAGAAGTTGAGCATGGCCGAAATGGAGAGTTCAAGCTTATGTTGGAGTGCTTACTTGAAGAAGGAAACAAGGAGCAAAATGCTTTGGAGGAGATTTTGGAGAATAGTTTCCAAAATGACTTGGCGCTTGAAATACTGCACTCCCAAATGGATGAAATGATCGAAGCCTTGAGGGTTCAAAAAGCCTCGGAAGTGAATGAAAGCCAAGGACTTTCCTTGGAGATTGAAGTTGAAAATCCTTTCTTGGTAGTTGATCAAAACCAAGAAAAACTCCCAAATGCTCAAAATGAGAAAATAATGCTCATGTTGGAGACCATTTTGAAAATGAGGAGAAGCACAACTTTGCACTCGAGGACTTCAAACAAAGCTTGAATTACAATGATGAACACATCCGCACTTTGGAGGATCAAATGCAAATATTGGTTGAGGCTCACTACGCCCACCAACTTGAGAGTGTGGAAGAAAGACAAGAAGAGTCCAGTTCCGAGGATGAAAGTGAGCTTTACTATGAGGATTCAAGAATTGAACATCTGCCAACCGACCCTATGAGTATTTATGATGCCAAGAAAAAGAATGAATTAGACTCATCTGGTTTAAATGACATATTGGTTGAAAGTGACTCTAGTTCGGGGGAAGAAGAGGATGTCAAAATAGAAAAATTGCAAACAGAAGGTTTGAAGTCACATTCCAAGCATTTTTCAATGTTGGAATTGTGTGGTAATAAGGAAATTGAACTACACGAGTCAATGAGGGATTGAGAGGAGGAAAGACAACAACCATACATTTTACATTTTGAAGAAACAAGAAAACAAAATGACATTCCTCACTTGAGAGCCAAGAAGTGCAAAATGAAGAATTTAAGGCTTGGCTCGATCATCAACTTACCACCCCCCATCGATCGTGGTCACAAGCTTGATTCCAAGTTAGGGCCCCAGTTCATATCATCCAAGTGGTGAGAATAGTGGTAAAGTTGTTTGCGTCCTGCCGCGATGTTAAGTGCGGCGCTTGGTGGGAGGCAACCCATCATTTTTCAAAATTTTAGTCATTTTTGAAATTTTCTTTTTTAGAATAGCTTAGAATATTATTTTTGACTAATCTGCCAAGTTTAAGATTTTTTGGAGTTGATTTCAACAGGTCGGAGTGGTCCGGAGGGTCAAAACCAGTTGCTGCAGAAACTGTGCAAAAATTTCCTGGTATGACCGCATATGTGACTTTTCTATTGCATATGCACACATGTAAAAGTGTGAACAGAACCGTAAAAGAGAGTTTTACCACAGAAGTGGATCTACGACCGCATAAGCGATCCTGCAGATGCGGCGATACGACCGCTTCTGCCGAAGTTGAGCAGATCTTAAATTGAAAACAAGCTTCAGACGTAACAACTGCTCAGGTAAAATTTGCTCACTGTTTCTACCAACCCTAAATTCCCCATCTCCAAAGTACACCAAAAATCTCCATTGCTTTGCTTGCGGATTCTACTACACTCACACGAAAATCAGGTATTTCCTTCTACTATCTCTCTCCCTCTGGTTTCTTTTCTCCTCCTTTTGTGTGTTTAAAGCCTCCCATGGCTATGTTCCCATTCCCCTCCGATTTGTGTACAAAAATAGGGTGAGGAAAATTGGTTGAGTGTAAGTTTGTGTGTGCTTTTAATGTAATAACAAATTTGTGGGAATTCTGAGTACTCAATTTGTTTGAAGAAGAGTTTATTTTAACTTGCTCGCAAGATGTTCGATAATGTGTTTAAAGAAATCATCTTTCTAAGCATCACAAAATGGGTCTTAATTGAATCATAAGTCATGTACTGTACCAATTTAAAAGTCTTGAGTATAAATTAGGTGCCAAAAAATGGATTTGAGATTCAAAAATTGCAAAATTTTTCTGGGTAGTTGAAGAAGAAGACGTAAGTCGCAGAAGCAAAAAAAATATTAAATATTCGCAGAAGTGCGATAAACACATCCACATAAGCGAAAAATGGAAAAAATGGCAAAATCGCAGAACCGATCAGAAATTCGAAAAAGCGGCGCCGCTTATGCATTTTATTTTTGTAGAAGCGAAAACTAGGTAATTTCTGAGATTCCAGTAGCTTTGCATCGAGGATTCCCGGGCTTGTTGAACCTAATATTTTGGCTCAATTGCAGTGTTTTGAATTGCTTAACATGGTTCTACTGCCCGACTGACCTTGTATTGAGTTAATGTAGGTGTTTCAAGTTAAAATGAACCCAAACACGAGCGAAAAACAACAATAAATCGAGGAAGAGATTGATGAGCCATATGATGAAACCCGTTTCATGTCAGCTGCATGCAAGTGTCGGTATTTGCACGAGATCATCAATAGGAGGATAATTCTTGAAAAGGGTACACATGAAGACAAATTGGAGGAAAAACTCCCGGATTTCTATGCCTAGCTCCACTCATCACGATGGTCTTGCTTCATCCCCACTCCTTGCAAAGCCAATGAGGAATGGGTTCTTGAGTTTAATGCCAACCTCAGGCACACAAATTTGACAGGCCAAAATTAGTCATCAGAGGGAAATTGGTAAGGTTCGGGATCGAACAAATAAATAACACCCTTGGTATTCTGAACTATCCAATAGAGCTAGTGTAGGAGAATGATATTTCTGAAAATGGGGAATGGCTTATCTCAAAGATCGTTGCTCCGAGCATAAGAGCCAAATGGGGTAACCAGATAAAAGGGTTCAAATCAACCGACTTCACTGCTGAGGCAAAGATGTGGCTACACATCATGTGCAACAGGGTCTCTCCTTGCGGAAATGTTACAGATGTCTCCTACACTCGAGCATTGATTATTGCATGTCTATTGGACGACATTTTTGTGAATGTCGGATACTATATTCTGCGAGAGATGATGGAGTACTTGAGAGACAAGGATGCAAGCATGATATTCCGTTTTATGATCACACAGCTATGCACCAAAGTAGAGGTTGCTGTAAGTGGAACCGATCGATGGCTACCTGCTGATAGAGCCTTTCATCCTTTGAGAGTGATAGGAGAGCGGACTGTAGTTAAGAGCAAGAAGAGGAAAGTCACCTCCACAGCTACTGGTTCAGAGTCCTCTTCATAGGCAACTGCATAGGGACCATTCGGGATACTAAACTCCAAGCTTGCAACTATTAAGGAGTTAGTGTCGCAACTTCTTATTGGGCCTTCATCTTCCCAGCCTGGTCCTTCATACTTCTCCAGGAAAGAGATGCAGAGATACTTGGATGCACAGAAGAGCCAGAATGAGCATCTTGAGAAGATGTCAGCATCTGTGACTAGACTCAAGGGAGCTTATGGTTCTTTGGCCAAGGCTCACGTACACCTACAGCAAGACTTTGAGAAGGAGAAGAATAAGAAGAAGAAGAAGAGCAAATTCATGATCAAGACGTGGAGAGGAATATAAACAATCTTCAAGTGGGGAAGCCCAGGAAAGAAGATACCAGTGGCGGATAAAGATGATAGCGAAGAGTATTCCTTCATGTCAAAGGCCGCTGGTGATGATGGTGGGGATGATGATGACGATGAGGAGACAGAGGATGATGGGACCACGAGTACATCACAGCACTGATCAGCCGTCCTCCCATAGTCTGTTAGTCATATGCAGACCTCAGGGAGACCCTCAAACTATTTATGCTTTATATTCGATATGTTTATTTCGTGAGGACACTGCAATGTTTATAGTTAGGGGTGGCTACTGTACTGTATTCATCTTTTGAGATTACTGTGTGCATTGCCGGGCATATATTTGTGTTATGGATACTGTGTGTTGGCGGGCTTGTTATCATGCTATCGTATATATTGTGTGCCCTTGCCGGGCTATTGTATGTAGCACGTGCTCTTGCCGAGCTTGGCTTGATTAGTCGTTTTTCTTTTGTTATTTATTGATTTCTGTAGTTTATGGTTAGTAGTATTAGTTTCTTTTATTTTTAGTATCCTTTGTAGTAGTTTTGTTTTCTTTTTTTTCCTTAAGTAATAATTCCTTGGGTTTTCTTCATACTACGGTTCTTTCCCAAGGAACATTTTTCGAAGTGAACCGGGTGACTTTTCCCTATGATAGATGGCGTGATAACTTTCTTAAGGGAATTAGTCTTGTTTTTCTAGGATGAGACTTTTGGATTATTTGGTAATAATAAAATTAGTCTGTTGTATGTGAGTGTGTATTAAGAATAACCCTCCAAAATGGATTTTTATGATAAATGTTTGGCTCTTGTAGTGACTCTTTGCTTACTAGTTCAAATAATATTTCTCTAGACGTGCTCATTAGAAAATGATTGAGCCATCTTGATTGGTTCATGTGCCATGTGTGTTAGTGAGTGTACAAATAAACCTTGTGTGTACTTCTATCATCTAGAACTTGCCCTGTTGGTTTTTCATTGCTAATGATAGTGCATTTGGTTGGAGGAATAATCTTAGGCATTCTTTGTTTTATTTACAAAAACCTCTTTAGCATTTCAAGCCTACCCTTGCTTAAATAATATCACTAGTACCCTATTTGAGTCTTGAACCCTTTTTCTTTGGCCAACTCATTACAAATCTTTGACCTTATTGAAAAATAATTTCCTCTTTTGAACTTGTCCCTCCTTGAACAATGAGAATGAGGCTAAAAGCCTAAGGTTGGGGTGTGGTGTAAAAGTAAACATTGGTAAGGTTGTACATTGAGTGTAGGATCATATACCTCAAAGTGTTCGTATTAAATCAATCAAACTCCAAAAGAAGAAAATGTGTTTAAGTTGAAAAAAAAGAGAATTGTTTGTGTATATATATTATGGAGCCTTGAAGAAAACTAGAGAGGTATTTAAGGTGGTTCAATATTGGGAACTAGATGCTAATGAGGCTATGTGAGTTGAAAAGAATCAAAGTGCAAAAGGAATGAAAATTGTGAGTAGTGTTCAAGGAGGGTGAAGTCAACTATATCCAAATGCTTATCCGAACTTTCCCTACACCAACATTACAAGCTTAAAAAGCCCTTATGGGACCTCCAACCGAATATTCTTGAATAAGCGATGAATTAAAATAAGGGCAAGCTTATGGTATGAGATTTTGTAACACTTGAAATTCTTTGTGAGAGTGAGTGTTTTTGTAAACTTGTCCCTTACGTTGTATTGTAAATATAGTGGTTTTTGGGACTTTCTTTCTTGTGAGGGCACATGAATTTGGAAGGATTGGTAAAATTTAGTAAATGGAGCATATGGAGTGGACTAGTGCTTTTGAGTCATTTCTTAAGGCTTATGTTTATCACTTGATTATTTTGAAACTCCCTTGCACATTCTTGAAGTTATTTTTCTCTATAAGGGAGTCATTTGGGAACGATGAACATACTTGAGTCTAATTATTAGTACCAACCAAGTCCATAAGTACATTGCTTAAATTGGGGAATGTGTTGTGTGAATAATGGCAATACCACTTGTTCTTTACATGGTAAATCCTCATTAGATTGTTGGTTTTGATTTGCTTGAGGACAAGCAAAAGCTTTAAGTTGCGGGTGTTGATGAGTGGTGATTTTACCACTCATTCTAGCCTCTTTTCCTATGCTTTTATGTCCTTTTTACTGTAACATGAGGTCGTTTATGGTGGTTGTTGTTAGTTTTTAAGGTAAATGATGCTACGAAGTGATCGAGATTGAATTGAAGTGGAATTGAATGATAAGAGAGTCAAACCATGAAAAACTACCAGTGATTCCGCTTATGCGGACATTTCATTACAGAAGTGATTATGCTTCTACGTAAAATGGACCATTTCTGTGGGTTAGGCATGGATTGAGCATTTTCGCTTCTGCTGAGGAAAAGACGCAGAAGTGATCACGCTTTTGCGATGATAATTACGCTTCTGCGGAAATGGATTAGAAAGGGAAAAAAATGCTTCTGCAGTTATTTTATCACTTATGCGATGTCGTTTCTGCGACTTGGTTATCGCTTCTACGGAGCTTGTTGGAATCTTATTTTCGCTTCTGTGAACTGGAGTCCGCTTCTGCGCAGCCGCATCTGTGTGAATAGTTCCGCAGATGCGATTGTCGGACATCAGACCTGGGTAGAATTGACATTTCACAAATTCCAATCCCCAAACCATTTTTATACTCATCCAAGAAGACATTTTGAGGATCTTTGGCTTATTTTCAATTCATAGACTAGAGAGAACAACTTGGAAGCTAGGGTTCTTGCACACACACACTTTGGTTTTGAAGATTGAAGTTTATGGTTAAGATTTTCTTACCCATTTATCTTTCTTTCTTCATTTCCTTGCTTTGTATTGAATATTTAAGTGTGTAGTATTTATTTCCAACACTTGAACCTTGTTTATGAAAGTATTCATATTTAAAGTGTGGATTAAATACCTTGTTGTGCTTATGTATTGAATAATTTTTATTCTTTTATGAAGTGAGTTATTGTTATTTTAATTATTCTTGTTCTTTAATGTTTCCAAAGGGATTCGCTAACCCTAGGACTCGCCCATTAACTCCAAATTGATTTTGGAAAATATAGTTTGGGGTTGAGAAAAATTAATTAACAAGAACTTGAGGCGTTAACCCTCATTTTATAGATTCTACCTAGAGTATGACAAAGGTCCTAATCCAACTATAACTCATGTCGAACTTACAGCTCAAATTAACTGAGCAATGAAACTTAGCTCAATAGGCATTTAAAAATTCAGATTCATTATAGTTATGGAAATTGGATTTCAGATTCAATGTATATCCTAGACAACCTCTAATCATATTTCAATTGACAATATAGTTTAACACTCATATTATTTATGTATTTTTCCTGAGTTCTATATTACAGCCATAGATGATGGTTTCGGAGAACTGAAGCGAATCAAGCTACTACTTCAACACTTGTAAAAATTAAATGAATCAAAATTCATCAACAGTATGCAAAATGCCTCATAACATGATTTTACACTCATAAACATGCAGTCCAAGTCATATTCAGTTTTCCTTAAAATACTCACGCCTATTCGAGGGTTCAATTACACATGAGGACCTAGAATTAACTTCTATGTTTATGCTGTTATCAATGTCAAACTAATCAATAACAAAAATATATTAGGCCTAGGAATATCAGCTGTCCAATAAAAATCAAAATTCCAAAACAGTCCAAATCAATTTAGAAGCAGTCCTAATTATACAGTCCATGGTCTATTGTTCATGTAATACATGCCAAACAAACTAATGCTAGATAACTACACATCAACTATCATCTACTTAATTATAACTACAGGAGGATCCAAATGAGAACATATATGAGGAATGCTTTTTATTTCATTCTAATTCAAAGCTACATAAATGTGAATTCAGAAGTATGTACCTGGAGTTGTAATGAAACAAAAGAGAAGAAGATGGTCAGCAGCAATTGAGCAGTTAGCAGAGCAAGTAGCAAGGCACAACAACAATTTTAACCCAGGAAATGGTCTTAAAAGGTTCAGTAAATGTTCTACACAAAAAATGATACAAAACTAACCCAAAACAACTTATTTAACACAAAATTGGCTTGAAAATGCACCAGAATTGTCTCGACCCCAATCCCTGTCGTGATAGCGGCCAACACAATTGCTAGTCAAGCTCGACCAATTAATACTCATAACCCAATCACACATCCAATTACCAATTTATAGCATTTATATTAACAGTTTAACAAGTCTATTAACCAAATAATTTAGATAGAGATAGTATGAAACACTGACATAACCAATAGCTCCCAAAGACCTAGGGTCATGAGTCTAGAGCCTCTAAGATAACAGGGTAGCAAATTCTCATGTAATACAGAGTTCTAAAATGTGAAATGATAAAAGGATAAGGGGAGGATCCGGGTCCTGCGGACATCAGGCAGCTACCTCGACAACTCCTGAAAACTCTGGAAGCAGCAAACAGCTCGACTAAGCTCCCGGAATACCCGAATCTTCACACATGGTGCAGGGAGTAAAGTGAGTACTTCCAACTCAGTGGTAATTGACATATATAATGGTTGAAAGTGAGAAATTCCATGATATTACAATGCAAAGCTATAAACACTATTTCAAACATTTAAAAGTGGAACAACAGTAAGCAATGACAGGCAAAACAGATAGATATCGATGCATGAATGAAATGTAACACACATGACCGCTGTAGTGCGCAACCCGATCCATTTGGGTACCCAAGCTCACTGTGGGGGTTCAGACTGCGGAGGGGCTCCTATAGCCCAAGCACAATTTCATCATAGCATTCGCTGTGGCGTGCAGCCTGATCCACAATCAGTCCAGATATATGCATGTAAGCCACACAGGCACAGTCAAGTTTATCATTTTCACTTCCAATTATTAGGAATTATAGATTAAGTGTTTAAAACCTTAGAAATTTACTAAGCATTTCGAGACAGTGTTTAACTCAGGACTAGTATCATTAAAACATGCCAAACATCATAGAAACAGTGATAATAATCCATAAGAGATCAAAATAATCAGCATACGGACCAAATATATTCATAACCATCCCAGTAGGACATTTACCAACCAATTTCTAGCCAATGAAACAATATGAACATCACTCGAATGGACTAAGCCATAGTCTCCAATCACAAACGACCCCGCACTCGCCATAGAGCACGTGTCTCGCCTCAATAAAGTGTCGCAGTGTGATATACCAAGGTTTCAAACCCTCAGGTCATCATCTACATCTATTACTCACCTCAAAGTGTCCACAAGACTAGTCCGCTATGACTTTTCCTCTCGAATCCGCCTCCTCGCTCGTCGAATCTGGCCAAAACCACAATGAATACATTACAATAGGCTAAAGAAACATAACCAAATCAAAAGAACTCGAAAAATACCAAAAGTAACAAAGTTGGAAAAACCCGAGGCCTGGGCCCACTTCTCGAAAAATTATGAAATTTACATCAACGGATTCCTCATCTTGCCACGAGTCCGTACATATAAAATTCATGAAAATCGGAGTCCAAATGCTCCCTCAAATCCCAATTTCACGTTTAAAAACCCAAGCCCTAGTTCTTCAATTTCCACCCAATTTTCCAACAATCAAAGGTAGATTCTTAAATAAAATAGCATTTCTTGGTCACGAGACTTACTCTAGTCGATTCCCGTCAAAACTCTCTTCAATTTCTACCCTAAAGCTCTTGAGGTGGTTAAAAAATGGTGGAAATAACAAATGGGTCACGGATGAAATGATATTAAAAGCCCTTATGCCAGCTGATAATTCCTTATACGCGAACGCGCTGGTCCTCTCGCGTTCGTGATGGCCAAAAATTCCACTGGGCCACTTTACTCTACGCAAACGCGAAGCCCATCCCGTGAACGAGATTCACAGCCAGGCCCCACTATGCGAACGCGTCCCCCAGGTCGTTAATGCAAAGAGCATTGACCAGGGGCCCCCAAACTCCTTCTACGCGAACGCGAGGTTCAACCCACGAACGCGATGACCAAAAGAATCCAGCCTACACGAACGCAGCCTATGCCACGCAAACGCGAAGGCTAAATTAAGCTTGCAACTACTGTTGCATTTTCTGCAGCTCACCAAGACCAATATCCTTCCGTTTGATCACCCGGAATCACCCCGAGGCCCCCAGGACCTCAACAAAAAACACCAACATACCTCAAAACATCATACAAACTTGTTCCAATCATCAAAACACGTCAAACAACTCAAAAATCATCCATTCACCATGGATTCAAGCCTAAGTTTTCTTCAAACTTCTGAAACTCACATTCGATCAAAAACCTAACCAAACGACGTTCGAATGACCTAAAGTTTTGCACACATATCAAAAATAACCTAACGGGCACAAAATCACATATAGGAGTCTCAGCTCTAAAATCTCTCACAAAAGCCAAGTACAATAAACAACATTTCCCAACAATCCGCTGGGCCTTTAGAAAAGAGATCACCTTGCTGGAAACATAATCGGTCGAACCTCGCCACTTAATCCTCAAAACACCCTGAATAGCCAACGTAACTATCTTGGCATGACACTCCAGAATAGTATGGTACAGAGGTAGCCAATCCATACCCAGAATCACATCAAAGTCTACCATGCTCAACATTACAAGTCAACTCAGGTCTCCAAACCCCCAATAGTCTCTAGACAAGATCGATATACATGATCCACAATAATGGTATCACCCACTGGTGTAGATACATGCACAGGCAAGGCAAGATAACCACGGGTCGTACCCAAATTATGAGCAAATTATGAAGACACATAAGAGTATATAGACTCGAGATCAAATAAAACAGAAGCATCCATGTGGCAGACTAAGATAATACCTATGATAACTGCATCTGATGCAATGGCATCCCTCCTGTCTGGGATAGCATAGAACCAAGCCTGACCACCACTAGGTCGATCTCCACCTTTAGGCGGCCCCTAGCTGTGTGACCCCCACCCCAATCTGACTTGGATAGTGCTGAAGTTGATGGAGTAGAAGAGGAGGGCTGATCCCTCTGTTGATACCGACCACCATGAAGCCAAGGACACTGTCTCTTTATGTGGCCAAACTCACTGCACTCATAGCAACTATCCGGTGCTAGAGAAGGGGACTGAAGAGAACCCCAATCCCGGTCGTGATGGGGCCCAACACAATTGCTAGGCAAGCCCGACCAATTAATACTCACAACCCAATCACACATCCAATTACCAATTTATAGCGTTTATATTAACAGTTTAACAAGTATATTAACCAAATAATTTAGATAAAGACAGTATGAAACACTGTCATAACCAACACCTCCCAAAGACCTAGGGTCATAAGTCTAGAGCCTCTAAGATAATAGAGTAGCAAATTCTCATGTAATACAGAATTCTAAAATGTAGAAAGATAAAAGGATAAGGAGAGGAGTCGGGTCCTGCGGATGTTAGGTAGCTATCTCGACAACTCCTGAAAACTTTGGATGCAACAAACAGCTCGACTAAGCTCCCAGAACACCTGAATCTGCACACATGGTGCAGGGAGTAAAGTGAGTACTTCCAACTTAGTGGTAATAGACATATATAATGGTTGAAAGTGATAAATTCCAAGATATTACAATGCAAAGCTATAAACACCATTTCAACACATTTAACGGTGGAACAACAACAAGCAATGACTGGTAAACTGATAGATATCGATGCGTGAATACAATGCAATGCATATAACCGATGCAGCGCGCAGCCTGATCCATTTGGGTACCTACGCTCACTGTGGGGGTTCAGACTCCGGAGGGGCTCCTGCAACCCAAGCGCAATATCATCGTGGCATTCGCTATGTCGTGCAGCCCGATCCACAATCAGTCAAGATATATGCATGTAAGGCACACAAACATAGTCAATTTTATCATTTTCAGTTCCAATTATTAGGAATTATAGATTAAATGTTTAAAACCTTAGAAATTCACTAAGCATTTTGAGACAGTTCTTAACATAGGACTGATATCATGAAAACATGCCAAACATCATGGAAACAGTGATAATAATCCCTAATGGATCCAAATAATCGGCATACAAGCCAAATATACTCATACCCATCCAAGTATGAGGTTTACCAACCAATTTCTAGCCAATGACATAATATAAATATCACTCGGATGGACTAAGCCATAGTATCCAATCACAAAAGACCCCGCACTTGCCGTACAGTACGTGTCTCGCCTCAATATAGCGTCACAGTGTGATATACCGGGGTTTCAAAACCTCAAGTCATCATCTACATCTATTACTCACCTCAAACTGGCCACAAGACTAGTCCGCTATGCCTTTTACTCTCGAATCCACCTCCTCGCGCGTTGAGTCTGGCCATTACCACAATGAATACATTACAATAGGCTAGAGAAACCTAACCCAATCAAAAGAACTCAAAAAACACCAAAAATCTCGAAGTTGGCAAAACCCGAGCCCCGAGCCCACTTCTTAAAAAATTATAAAATTCATATCACCGGATTCCTTGTCTCGCCACGAGTCCGTACATATAAAATTCATCAAAATCAAAGTCCAAATGCTCCCTCAAATCCCAAGTTCTCATTTAAAAACCCAAGCCCTAGTTCGTCAATTTTTCACCCAATTTCCCAACAATCAAAGGTAGATTCTTCAATAAAATAGTGTTTCTAGGTCACGAGACTTACCTCCAGTCGATTCCCGTCAAAACTCTCTTTAATTTCTACCCAAAAGCCTTTGAGGTGGTTAAAAAATGGTGGAAATAACAAATGGGTCGCGGATGAAATGATATTAAAAACCTTCTGCCAGCTGATAATTCCTTATAGGCGAACACGATATCTCTCTTGTGTTCGCGATGGCCAAAAATTCCACTGGGCCACTTTACTCTAAGCGAACGCGGAGCCCATCCCGCGAACGCGATGCACAGCCAGGCCCCACTATGCGAACGCATCCCATAGGTCGCAAACGCAAAGAGCATTGACCAGGGGCCCCCAAACTCCTTCTACGCGAACGCGGGTTCCCACCTACGAACACGATGATGAACAAAATCAAGCCCACGCGAACGTGGCCTATGCCACATGAATGCGAAGTCCAAGAACTTACACCTACACGAACACGATTGGACCTATACGAAGGCGAAGGCTAAATTAAGCCTGCAACTGCTGTTGCATTTTCTGCAACACACCAAGACTAATATCCTTCTGTTTGATAACCCGGAATCACCCCGAGGCCCCCGGGACCTCAACCAAAAACACCAACATACCCCAAAACATCATACAAACTTGGTCCAATTATCAAAACACGTCAAACAACTAAAAATCACCCATTCACCATGGATTCAAGCCTAAGTTTTCTTCAAACTTCCAAAATTCACATTCGATCATAAACCTGACCAAACGACATCCGAATGACCTAAAATTTTGCACACATATCAAAAATAACCTAACGAAGCTATAACAACTGTCAGAATTCCATTTCGAGCCTTGGATCAGAATCTCGCCTATCAACCGGAATTCTCCAAAATTCAAACTTAGCCAATTCAAGCTAATTCTACACCGAACCTCCAAATTCAATTCCGATCGCACTCCTAAGTCCCAAATCATTCCCTAAAGCTAACCAAATCACCGAAATTAACATCCAAGCCCTCTAACTACATAGTCAACTTCCGATTGACTTTTCCAAAACAAGCTCCCCTTTAAGAGGCTAAGTGCCTCATTTCCAACTAAAACAATCCAATCTTACCCGATCAACTCAAATACTGAAATTGAAACATAGAGCAACATAATATGGGGGAAAACGGGGTGGTAACTCACGTTATGATGGGTTGGGTCATCACAAGAATGCTTCTAAAAGTTTCAACAACCACAACTCAACCAAAAACCAGCTTAATCAACCTAATGAACCCTTAGAAAAACTTCAGCAATTAGAAGAAATGCAATGTAACATTTTTTTTTGAAAATTTCTATTATTTTTGGATTTTTGGACAGGAATTCAGAGCTACGAGAAGGTTTCTACTACTATATCATTTAATATCTGAACCTCTTTAATTGAGATTCAAATTTGAAGTTCAAACTTGAAGAAGGAGATTTTTTAGGGGGAATTTGAGGTTGGAAGGAATTTTTTGAATTTTTAGACTTCTAAACTTGTTAATCAAGGAATTAGGGCAGCCTTTTATAGGCAAGAAATGGGGCAGAATGTTCTAGAAGGGGTTTCCTATTTCCCCCTTTTTATTTTCAGAAATTGGCTATTAGACCCTAATTTTATGACTTGTTACCCAAGTTACTGCATTAAAATGCAGAAACTTACACTAACGCCCCTCTCTAGAATACCCTAGGGTGTTCTCTTAGCTATGAAAAACCTAAACTACCCATGTTCATGTTCTAAAATTACTGATCCTTAACAAGCTGGGCTATTTCCCATGCCCAAATTACCCCTTATCTAGGCTAAAATTTACCAAAATTGACCACCCAATCCCTTTTCCATTTTAGCAATTAGGACTAAAATGGATTTACAAGTTCAACTAAACCTGAACAAACTACTAAAGTGGCATCAATTACCCGAATCCATGGTTAACTATCAGCAAAAACAAACTACACTAAGCCTATTAGCTAATTAAACCAAATACTAATTACTGACTAAACTAAGCTAATCAACTAACTAATACCAGATTAACAGTTAAACAAAAAAAAAAAACCAAACAAAGCCCAGGCTGAATCAAATAATAGACTATTAATACAAATTTCATAACACTATATGAACTAACGGAATTAAATCACACATGAAGCAAAACTAGAAAAATGAAAGCTAATATGCTTGATCCTAATTTCAAATATTATTATGGATAAAAGAAAAGTAAACAAAAATAAAAGAAATCCTCATACTGAACACAGATAAATTAAAAAAAATAAAAAATGCAAACAAATCCTAAATTATCTAATCGAAAAGAGATATCAATTGATAAAAGAATAATAATGGAGAAAGAACAGGAGGACATTACATATGTAGCCCGGACCGGAGACTGGAAACTCGATTCGAGCCTCAGAATAATATAATCATTTGTTCTTTATTAAAGAACAAATAAAATGTTATTTCGTGACTCGAATCCAATACTAGACTCTGGAAATTGGCAAAATGTGGGCAAAATTGAATTTTAGGGTTATGCCAGTCTAAGATCTGAAATTCAAGAAGATGAAAGAGGATTCAAGGACATCTGGTTGGGGATTAGTGATGAGGGATATCAGGGGAAGGTAGGGTGTGAATTTGCTGCAATTTGGACAACTTTATGTTTTGGCCGAAAAATTTCGATTCAAGATTCGAACCATTTGGTTATGATTCGAAGGAAATCGTTTTGGGGGTTGGAAAGAGGATTTCATGGGGAATATATGGTGTATTTTTGGTGGTGTTTCGAACTTCGCCGCCACCGACGACGGTTTTCGGCCGGCGGTGGACGGTAGAGGCACGACGGAGAAGGGTGGGGGGCTGCCGGCGTTACAGGGAGGGTTGTACAAGGAGGGAGAGATTAGTCTTTAGGGTTTGGTAGATTTTCAGATATTTTTATGTAAGAAGTGTATCGATTGAGGGCCGTTGGATTGAAGGAGATCGATGGCCAAGATTGATGCGCCCTGAAACGACGTAGTTTTGAATATGGGGGGAGGGGGCAGGCAGGGTTTTTGTGGACTGGGCTCTGAGTTTGGTCCGATTTTGGAAAAATTCATTTGGGCTAGCCTCAAAATTGGCCCAAATTGAATATTTTCTAAGACTATGTTTTTCCTTTTTGTTCTTTTATTTTTTTCTTTTCCTTTACTCTTTTTTTTTCTTATTTTCTTATTTTATTAAATGTAAGATCAAAACTAAAAGACCCGAATCAAAATATAAAATTATACTAATTAATTTTAAAAATTAAGTAATTCCTAATTTAAAAAAACTAAACTAATAATGTAAAATGTAGAATTTAAAATTGTAAAAGGACTATTTTTGTTATTTTTTCTCTTATTTTAGTAATATTAATTGATTAAAAATATTAAATTGAATTCTAAATGCAAACGTACTATTTTTCTACTTTTTTATGAATTATAGCAACTAAAAATGCACATAAAAATGCAAATGAGACACAAAATCATGAAATTAATTCGTAAAAATTCAAATGATAAAATAAAAATTCTAATTCTAATGAATGTATATGAGTAAATTAAGCGTGGCAAAAATCACGTGCTCGCAGCTGCTGCTCTTTGCTCGAAGACAAGAAGTGTTTTCGGGCAAAGATAAATGAGCACCAAGAAGGATTTTTGCCCGCTCAGCACTCCATGAGAAGCATTTTGAAAACCATCTGACCGAACCCTGCTTCGGAGGTTGCCTACATATCCTTGGCTATAAAGGAATCAGGTCAGTGTTGTTCTAGAAGGTTTGGTAGCTGGGACTACTAGGAGCTGTGAATTTCACTATTGTTGCTGTTTCTACTACTTGCTGACCTCCTTATTACACCAAAATGAAAATCAAAGACAAGCTAGCTATGCCTATCAACTATGAGTTACGAGATTCCTATCTATAATTTCGAGAAACTTAATCTTGAGTCTTAGCTGATTTTGCTGTGGACCCTGATCTGAATCTTGATGCTCGTAAGTTGTAGGTGTTTACTTCGTCATGCACTATTAGGTCAAAATAGGATCAACGGAGCTTGTGACTTCAATCATGTTTTGCGTGATCTGCACCCTTACTTGGTTCACATTTGAGTTCATTTCTTTTTGTCCTTTTATTCTTTTCTTGATTCTGAATTGAGACTTACTTCATCGGTCATCTCTTACCCTGTGTCTGAAAAACAAACAAACAAACAAAATTTTCTGCCCTAGTTTTCACTAGGAAAATTTCGTGAGTCAGTTGTGACACATATCTAAGCAATCAAATTAGGATTGTGTAAGGAGATCCTCGGTTTTTGACCGGGATTTTGGAAGAAAAATCTCCTCGATTTTTGGCCGGGAGGTCCTCGGTTTTTAGGCTGGGGTTTGGAAAGAAAGAGCTCCTCGATTTTTTTGGCCGGGAGATCCTCGATTTTTTGGCCTGGATTTGGAAAAAAAAGCTCCTCGGGTTTTTTGCCGGGAGATCCTCAGTTTTTTGGTCGGGATTTGGAAAGAAAAACCTCCTCGGTTTTTTGGCCAGGAGATCCTCGGTTTTTTGGCCGGGATTTGGAAAGAAAAAGTTCCTCGCTTTTTTGACAGAGAGATCCTCAGTTTTTTGGCCAGGATTTGGAGAGAAAAAGCTCCTCTATTTTTTGGATGGAGGTACTCGGTTTTTGGCCGTGATTTGGAAGGAAAAACTCCTCGGTTTTTTGGCCGAGATTTGGCAAGAAAAAGCTCCTCAATTTTTTTGCGAGGAGATTCCTCGGTTTTTTTGCCGGGATTTGGAAAGAAAAGGCTCCTTGATTTTTTGGCCGGGAGATCCTCGGTTTTTGGCCGGTATTTGGAAAGAAAAGGCTCCTCGGTTTTTGGTCGGGAGATCCTCGATTTTTTGGCCGGGATTAAAAGGCACCTATACTACTATGATTTGTTTTTCTTTTGCGATTTTCATTTTCATTTTCTTTTCTTCTTTTCCTTCTTCTTCTTCTTCTTCTTCTTCTTATTTTCTTCTTCTTTTTATTTTTCCTTTTTATTTAGCAAAATACATGAATGAATTTCGGGAAAACTTCATTTTTGTCGCTTTCCTGCTGCAAAACTGTTTCAGCACTTACGCATTTCATTTCTTTTTGGACAGCACCTGCTTCTTGCACGGTTGCTCTGAATAAGACCTGTTTTCAACAAAGAACAATTTGTTAGTTTGGAACGGTGGTTGGTTTTTTGGCCTTGATCATCCTAATTGCTTGATCCCGGCCCCTTTTCTGTTGAGAACTTTGTTGCTTGTTGGCCTTGACGGTGAATCTCTTTTCAAACCGACCGGGTTCAACTCTCAGGATTTCATTATGACTTGCCCATGTGGGCTTTGACCTTTTCACTTTATTCTGCCTTTGATTTTCTCTCTTTTCCAATGTCTTGGCTTCGAAAGCATCAACTACTATGGTCAGTCATGATTGGCCTGACGCACTCACTGAGGCTGGGCATTTTCTTTGACTCTAACCAGGTGGAGCCCTATGAAACTGATCCTGCCACCTTTTCTTTGTAATAGTTACGAAATCAGAGCTAATCCGAAAGGGATTCAAAGAAAAAGTATGCAAAAGGCAAGTATATGATTTTAAAGAGAAGCGTCCCTTTCGAGGGAAAAGAAGGACTTATATGGGGTGCATGCTGGCTTCAAATGAACATGACATGCTTTTTGGACTGGACGCCCCACCCGCACAAACTTTCCAGCTTCTTGTGAACCCATTGATCCGTATTTCAAAATTAGGGAACCTTGCCAGGACTCTTTTAGTTATGAGATGTCTTCTTTTCAGCCGACAATGCCCTTTGCGGGTTTTCGCCAATCGACCTCTCTCATTTATCTTCGCACCATCGCCCGATAATGCTCTTTGCAAGTTTTCACTAAGCGGACTCTCTCATTTTCAATTTCTCTACTCACCATCGCCTTATGGTGCCCGAAGGTTTTCACCGATAAGACTCTCTTATTTTATTTCTCTCAATTTGCATTATGTTAGATTCCAACAATGATGTTTTCCACTTCCCTGCCTTTGCCAATTGATCGGAAGGACTTGGATGAGGTCTTTAGGGTAAAAAGGATTTTGGGCGGAATAACAACTTTGGAACTATTTCGGCGGATTCATGGCCGAACCAATATATCATCTGCCCTAGTTTCATCTTTTGGGGATATTGGGATTTTTGTTTTGGTGTGGTTGAAACTCAGCGAGAGGTTGCCTACGTATCCTTTCGGATTTAAGTCAAACGTAGTTCAGGAAAATAATTTTACTTTGTTTTTTTTGTTTTGTTTTTCTTTTCTTTTTTTTTTCTTTTCTTTTTCTTTTTCTTTTCTTTTAATTCTTTTTTTTAATAATAATTCCAAGTTCCAAAGATGGTGATCAAGGAAGAGTAATCAGATCAAATGGTTTATGAAGGATTGATAGTGTTTGGATAGCGGGAAAGAAAGCCTTTGTCATCTCAGTTACATAAAAGTGATCAAACCAGAAGGCCTAGACATATTAACTTTTGACTCCATCTGCATTGACTGCTGTTACAGGATCATTCCCTTTGATGTCTCCCAGATATAGTGCTCCTTTTAGCAAAATCTTTCGGATTATGTATGGACCTTACCAATTAGGAGCAAACTTTCCTTTTGCTTCCTCGTGATGTGGGAGAATGCATCTTAGCATGAGCTATCCCACTTCAAAACTCTCAAGACATACTTTCTTGTTATAGGCGCGGGCCATTATTTGTTGGTAAAACTGCCCATGGCAAACTGCAGTCATCTATTTTTCATCAATTAATGACAGCTGCTCCAGCCGGGTTTTGACCCACTCACTATCCTCAATTTCTGCTTCAATGATTATGCGAAGCGAAGGGATTTCTGCTTCTGCAGGTATGACTGCTTCAGTTCCATAAACCAACAAGTACGGAGTCACTCCGATTGATGTACGCACTGTGGTGCGATACACGAGTAATGCAAAAGGCAGCTTTTCATACCATTGCCTAGAGCTTTGAATCATCTTTCTCAAAATCTTCTTGATGTTCTTATTCGCTACTTCGACGGCACCATTGGCTTTTGGCCTATAAGGAGTAGAGTTTCTATGTGTTATCTTGAATTGTTCACATACCTCTCCCATCAGACGAATATTCAAGTTTGTAGCATTGTCGGTAATGATAGGTGCAGGAGTGCCAAAGCGGCAGATGAGATTGGAGTGCACAGAGTCTACCACAGCTTTCTTGGTGACCGATTTGAGAGTGATGGCCTCAACCCATTTTGTGAAGTAATCGATTGCAACCAATATGAATATATGACCATTTGAAGCTTTTGGCTCGATCGGCCCAATGACATCCATACCCCAGGCAACAAACGGCCAAGGTACTGACATCGGATAAAGCTCTATTGGAGGTGCATAAATCAAATCACCGTGCACATGGCATTGATGGCATTTTCGAACAAAACTAAAGCAGTCATTTTCCATGGTTATCCAATAATATCCCGCTCGCAGGATTTTCTTTGCCAAAACATAACCATTCATATGCGATCCACATACTCCTGCGTGCACTTCCTGCATAATTCTTCCAGCTTCCTCGGCCTCAACACGCCTTAGCAAGTTGAGGTCCGGGGTCCTTTTATACAAAACATCACTGCTTAATAAGAAACCACTCGCATGTCGTCTAATGGTTCTCTTTTGATCTCCAGTGGCTTGCTCAGGATATTCTTGTGGTTTTAGAAATCTTTTGATATCATGATACCAGAAGCGGTCGGTGCACTCAAGCCCAAAACCGCTGAAGCGGTTAGAAAGTCGCAGAAGCGACATCCGTAGAAGTGGGAATATCGTCGCAGAAGCGAAGGAGGCTAGGCCAGGGTTAAGCCGCAGAGGTGGCCTTTTATCCGCAGAAGCGGAAATTGCTGGAGCAGTAAGGTTGTTTTAAATTGGGATTTTTGGTTCATTTCCCTCATTTCTCACTTCATGGGGCGATTTTTGGAGAGCTTCAAAGAGGGGTTTAGCCATCTATGTTTAGATAAGTCATCCCCATTACCTATAAGTTAAATACATTGATTATATATGGATTTAAGCATGAAAATTAGAGTAAATATTGAGGTTTTTGTTGAAATCCTAGAAAATTGTAATCTTGGATTTTAGCCACGATTTTGAGTATGGAATTAGTATAAAATTATATATTTGAGACCCTAAGGTCATGGGTAATATTTACCTTCAAGAAAATTTGGATTCCGGGCACGTGGGACCGAGGGCATTTTGGTCATTTCACTAGACGAAGTTGGGAATTCGTATAATATGAATTTTTAACAAATATTTGAGTATATTCTCATTAGTTTGTCGTTACGTTAATTGGCTAGTTTGGGTGCATTGTGCGTTGGTTCAAGCCTTCGGAAGGATGTAGAATGCCAATTTCGAGTCTTCGTAGCAAGGTGAGTCTCCTTTCTAATTCTGTGAGGGGGAAATTACCCCGCAGGTGAAGTGAATGATTAAGTGCTCCTATTTGTGGGGGCTACGTACGCACGAGGTGACGAGAGTCCGTGCGTAGCTACTATCATGCTATTGTCTGGGTAGTTAGGACCCATCAGCATGCTATACTTGAATTAAATTATGAACTAATTGATGACTTGAATTGTTTAGACCACCTTTATTAGTAAAAAAAATTATAAGAGATTAAACATCATTCCCGAATTGTTAAATAGAGAATTTGCCTATTTGGATACTTATTCCTCGATAAAATTCTAATTGGCCATCTGAGCACGTATATAATGTGTACCGCGTCGCATGGATGATACGCGAGCGGGGTAATAAATCACATTAAATTAATAATTGGATTATCTAAAGACTTAAGCTTCGTTTTTCTCAAAATTAATAAAAGGGAGTTGACCATTCCTGGATATTTTGCTCCACGTTGATTTCTAGACTATTTATTTGTCTGTGTGTGTTTATTTTTGAACGGGACGAATGCCTCAGCAGATTAATAGATGCATCTATAGGCGCGCCGTCGACCCTCGTCAAGTGCACATTTATTTCTGTTGGATCGGGTCGTCGCCTCGGTATGATTTGCGCATGCCTGTGTTGCTGCTTGAACTTGATTAAGTTATTGTTGCCCTTTTGTGGCTTAAACATAATTGGATTATGTTTTAAAGAGAAATTTGGGAAATTTTCCTATGTAATAACTACGTGTTTATTTGTTTCCTCTATTTCATTAGAACCATGTCCATAAAGAATAAATCCACTGATTAATATGTGAAATAAGAATAAATGATCATTGGACCATTAGAGTGTGTCAAAGTTGACCATCTCGTCTCTACCCCTTCAGGATTAGGCGGGACACTCACTTAGTACACGTTCATTACGTACTCATACTACACTTCTGTGCATTTTTTTGCACAGGTATGCTTCATTTTAGCGGCCTACTAGGCGCAACAGCACGGACGATTTAGGGACTAGGTGACTTGCAAATTGCGAGTCGACCAGCAGCTAGTGTAGTTCCTTTCTATACTTGATCTATTTATTTCCTGTCCATTGTATTCCGGACAGAGATTGTATTTTATTTCATCATCAATAGTCGCTCATGCACTTGTGACACCGGGTTCTAGGATGGTTTTAGAAAAGTTTGATTTAATTGTTATTGTTAAATTTGAATTCTAGTAATTAACTTTTAGTTATAAATATTGGAAGGAAAAACCTTAGATTTTTTTTAAAAGTATTAAAAGAGGAATTAATTGATGAGTTAATTGGCCGGCCTGACAGAGGTGTCCGGCGCCACCACGACCTTTAGTGGATTTTGGGTTGTGACATGATGACTTTAGAATGGTTCTTGGCACGTTCGAGGACGGATATTTGTTTAAGAGGGGAAGAATATAACGACTCGACCGGTTGTTTTTAGAATTAGCATCCCATTTAGTGGCTTAAGGTCTTGCACAACTTCGTAGCTTCATATTATGTATTATGAGTTTTGTGTGTGTCCGAGTTTGGTTTTTGGATGATTCGATATTAATTTGGAAGGATGATTCTTGTTTTAGAAGTTTAAGCGGTAAGAGTTGACTGGAGTTTGACTTTTTTTCAGACGACTCCAAAATGGTGTGTTTATGATTCCAATAGCTTCCTATAGTGATTTTAGACTTAGGCATATGCCCAGATTTGGATTGTTCGTCGATTGATTTGATGCATAATGGCAAAAATTGAAAAGTTGAAGTTTTGGAAGGTTGAGAGGTTTGAATGGGAGTTGACCTTGTGTATATCGGGCTTGGATTGCATTCCTAGAGTTAGAATAGCTCCATTATGTCATTTGTGACTTGCATGCAAAATTTGAGGTTATTCTGAGTTGATTTGATATAATCCGGTGCGAGTTGTAGAAGTTGAAAGTTTATAAGTTCATTAAGTTCGATTTGAGGTGTGATTTCTAGTTTCGATGTTATATGATGTGGTTTGAAGCCTCTAGTAGGTATGCATTATGTTATGGAACTTATTTGAATATCCGAATGGGTCCTGGGGGCGCCAGGGGCGTTTCAGACACGTTTCAGATGGTTTCCATTTTTTTGGGAATATTTGATTATGGTGCATCGCATATGCACGTTTTGGAGCACAGGTACGGGTCTCCTTTATGCATTTTGTGTCACTTTTGCGACATTTAGGCCTGGGCGATAGTTTCGTTTCTACGAGTGAAGGATCGAAGGTGCGATCATCGCATTTGAGGATTATATATCGCATGTGCGAGAAATGTCGCTTCTACGGTTTGTTGTGCGCTTCTGCGTTGTCGCAGGTGCGATTGCCTTTCAGCAAATGTGGATCTTTGTTTGGTAAGCTATTTTCATAGATGCGAGCCATCGCTCGTAAATGCACGCTTGCAGGTGCGCTTCTTTGTCTGCAAAAGTGAAATATTTGGCAAAAAGGTTATAATTCGACGATTTTCCCATTTTCATCATATCTTGAGGTGTAGACCTCGATTTTGGGCGATTTTGGAGGGGTTCTTTGTGTTTTGGTTTGGGGTAAATGTTCTTTATCCGAGTTTGATTATATTTCGTGATTCCATCTTATTTTTTTAACATTAAATTCGTGATTTGAATTGGAGAAAAATGAGAATTTTTAATAAACTTTTAAAAATGTAACACGAGGATTTGAAGGTCGATTTGGTGTTGGAATTTGATAATTTTCATACGTCTAGACATGTATCGGAATGGGTGTTCGACTTTTGTGAATTTGGTCGGGTTTTGTGGTGCGGTCCAGGGGTTGACTTTTTAGTTTTCATTAAAGATCGAAGCTTAATTATCCAAAATTATTTCCTATGGTTTTGTTTTATGATATTAAGTTATTTTTGCTAGATTTTAGCCGTCCGGAGGTGGTTTCACACATGAAGGTCACTTTAGAGTATCAGTTTAGCTTCTTTGAGGTAAGTATCTTGCCTAACTTTGTATGCGGGAACTACTTTAGGATTTGAGTTGTTTGTGCTATTTGTGTCATGTGAAAGCCGTGTACACAAGACGTCAAGTACGTACTTGGGTTTGTATGTGGAAAATCAACTATTTTAGACTCTCAGTCCTCTTTCATGTATTTATTGTGAATATTTAGCACATGTTGTATCTTCTATTCATCGTGTATGCTATCACATGCTTTATTCAATGTTTTTGTTACATGTCAGATTATTTACTTGTCGAGTTTGCTCTTACATGCTTTATTTGAAGTTGTTAACACTTTTATCATTATGTGATTTCTTTTAATGTCAAGTTACTTTTAGTTGAAATTATTGTACATGATTGTAATGACCCGGCTGGTCATCTTGAGTACTAGCGCTCCGTTCAGCAGTCGGAGGCAATGAATAGCTTCATTTCAGGTATTATGACTTGTACGCATGGTCGGAATTTAATTTCGGGATGTTCGGGGTCAATTTGGGAAGAGAATTCTCATATTAGAAGCTTAAAGTTGAAAGAATGAGCTAGGATTGGAATTTTTAATAAACAACCTCGAAATCGGGATCTGAAGTTTCCAGCAAGTTCGTATGGTGATTTCGGACTTGAGTGTATGCCTGGATTGGATTTTGGATAACCCTGGGGCGTTTTGGCGCCTATTGTGGAAGTTAGTATTTCAGAAGAAATTTTATAAGTTTGGTTTGAATTGTATTTTGGTGTTATCAACGTCCGTTAGGAATTCCGAGACTGTGAATTGCTCTGCATAGTGATTTTGAAGTTGGGGGCGCGATCGAAAGTGAATTCGGAGGTCCGTAGACCATTTTGAAGCCATTTGGCTAAAGATAGAAAGTTGAAAGTTTTGAGAGTTTGAACAGGGGGTTGACTTCTGATATCGGGATCGGAATCAAATTCCAGAAGTTGGAGTAGGTTCGTAATGTCAAATATGATTTGCGTGCAAAATTTAAGGTCAATCTGATGTGTTTTGATTGGTTTAAACATTGGAAATAGAAGTTGGAAAGTTCAGAGTTCATAAAGATTGAATTGAGGTGTAATTCATGAATTTAACATTGTTTGATATGATTTGAAGCCTCGAGCAAGTCCGTAATGTATTTTGGGATTGGTTGGTATGTTTGGCTAGGGTCCCGGGGGCTTCGGGTGGATTCCAGGTGGTTAACCGATCAAAAATTGGATTTTTGGAAGAGCTGAGTTTACTAGTATCTTGTATTTTCGCTTCTGCGAAAATGGGACCGCAAAGCGGCCCCGCAAAAGCGAGGAAATAACCGCAGAATCGGTTGGTAGTGAAGGGAGCAGGGACCACTTATGCGGTCAGGTATCCGCAAAAGCGGAGGCGCAAAAGCTGTTGGGGGCACCGCAGAAGCGAAATGGTCCGAAGGGTCGTGGGCCACAGATGCAGTCAAGGTTTTGCAGAAGCGAGACCGCATCTGCGAAAGAAGGGATCACAGAAGCAGAAAATGGGGCCAAACTTAGGACCACAAAAGCGTCCAAGAACCCACATAAGCGGAACCGCATAAGCGGTAATAATTCCGTAAAAGCGGAAACGACTGAATGCAAAAGCTTAATTTAAGTCGTGATTTGGTTCATTTCTCTCACATTTTCATGTCTTGGGTCTATTGTAGAGAGCTTCAAGGAGGGGATTTTTGCCATCAATGTTAAGGTAAGTTATTTGCACCTATTATATGTTAAATACATTGATCATGTATGAGATTAAGCATGGGAATTAGTGTAAATATTGGGGTTTTGGTTGGAAACATAGAAAATTATAAAACTTTGATTTTAGCCACGATTTTGAGAATGGAAGTAGGAGAAAATTATATATTTGAGTTTCTAAGGTCATGGATAACTTTTATCTTCGAAAAATTTTGAATTTCGAGCACGTGGGCCTGATGGCATTTTGGTCAACTTCTCATTCGGGGTTAGGAATGGTTATAAATTGAGTTGTAAGGTATAGTTGAGCATATATTAATGGATTTGTATGATCATTTGCATGTTTTGGCGCATTGTGCATTGGTTCAAGCCTTTGGAAGGATGTAGAATGCCAGTTGCGAGTCTTCGGAGCGAGGTGAGTCTCCTTTCTAATCTTGTGAGGGGGAATTTACCCCCATAGGTGAATTAAATGATTATGTGCTCCTATTTGTGGGGGCTACATACACACGAGGTGACGAGAGTCCATGCGTAGCTACTATCATGCTATTGTCCGGGTAGTTTAGGACCAAAAGAGCATGTTATACATGGATTATAGTGAACCCATTTATGGTTTGAACTGCCTAAATCGCATTAAATTATTAAATGAAGTCCAAAGGGATTAAGCTTCATTTCTTAAAATTGTTAAAGGAGAATTGGTTTTATTTGAATAAATATTCCCCGATAAGTTCTTATTTGAATCATTGAGCATGTACTTTATGTGTGCCTGCGTTGCATGGATGATTTGCGAGCAGGATATGTGTTTAATTATGGAATGGGCCGAACTCCTCGGTGATAATAGATGCATCTATGGTTCGTGCCGCTCGACCGTCGGCAGTGCACAATTTACATTCTGTTGGAGCGGGCCGTCGACCTCGGCATGATTTGCGCATTTTTATCTGTTATTTGGAAATTTGTAAATGTGGAATTGGCCCTATGTGGCATGACATAAACTGATAAGATAATAAAGAATAGACTTCGGAAGCCCTTGATTTATTGTTGAAGGTGTTTACCTTTTTATTTGGCTTCACAGTTAGGACTTCTATCTAAGTCCATGATTTTTCACACACTTATAGAATATTGATAATGGACCTCTAGTGAGTGTCGAAGTCGGTCATCTCGTCTCTGCCCCTTCGGGATTAGGCGTGATACTCATTGAGTACACATTGATTACGTACTTATACTAAAATTCTGTTCATTTTTGTTGTACAGGTAAGTGATACTTTAGCGGCCTACTGGACGTAGCAGCATGGATGATTCAGGGAATGGGTGAGTTGCAGGACAATTGTTGTGTTGTATTTATATCATTGCCAGTAGTTGCTCATACACTTGTGACACCGAGTTTCTGGGATGGTTTCAATAAAACTTTGTACTAACTGTTATTATTTAAATTTGAATCCATGTAGTGATCTAATATTTATTAAAATTGGAAGGAAAAACCTAAGATTTTCAGAAGCATTAAAAGAGGGATTATTTGGCAATTTAAATGCTAGCTGATAGTGGTGTCCTGCGCCATCACTATCAGGCTAGCCATTTCATTTAAATCCCAGAAGTCACTTTTGTGAAACCTTTTCCACATGTGCAGCTTCGTAGATGCGGCCACCTGGACCGCTTCTGCAGATATTCACTAATTGGCCAAAACCCGCATCTGTGGTTCACCAGTCGCATACGCAGCTCCGCAAGTGCGGGCCCTCCACCGCATCTACGGTTCCAGCCTTCCTCTTCCAAAATTGCATCTACGGTTCTTTCCTCGCATGTGCGATACCGCACCTGCGGTCCCCAAGCCACATGTGCGAAAATACCAGCAACAGAAAAATCTGAAATTTCCCAAGTCCAAAACTCTTCCCTTTAGCTATCCGAAATCACCCCGAGGCACCCAGGACCTCAAACAAAAGAACCAACACCTCGTAAAACCTCGTTCAAACTTGTTCCAATCGTCAAAACACATCAAACAATACTAAAACCATCAAATTGCATCGTATTCAAGCCTAAGTTCTTCTAAAACTTCCGAAACACGCATTTGATCAAATACCCAACCAAATCATCTCCGAATGACCTAAAATTTTACTCATAAATCCCAAAATCACCTAAAAAAGATAGAGCAACTGTCAGAATTCCATTCCGACCCTCGGATCAAAATCTCACCTAACAACTGAAAATCGCCAAAATACTAACTTCGCCAATTCAAGCCTAATTTTACACCGGACCTCCAAAACTACTTTCGATCACACTCCTAAGTCACAAATCATCCCCCGAAGCTAACCGAATAATCAAAAACCACATCCGATCCCTCTAACTCATAAGTCAACATTTGGTTGACCTTTCCAAACTACGCCTTCCTTAAAGACACTAAATGTCTCATTTCTTACCAAATTCACTCCGAACTCAACCTAATAAACTCAACCACAATAAATATGGATAAAAAAGCATAAAGAAGTAGAAATAAGGGAAAGGGAGCGGTAACTAATGAGACGACAGGTCGGGTCGTCACATCCTCCCCAACTTAAACAAACGCTCTTCCTCGTGCGAGTCAAGAAACATTCTTGAAGCCTCAAATAGGTGAGGGTATATGCTCCGCAACTTCCGCTCGGTCTCCTATGTAGCCTCCTCCACGGGCCGACCTCTCCACTTCACCTTCATTGAAGCTACGTCCTTTTAACTCAATTTCCGAACCTGATGCTCCAAAATGGTTGCTGGCTCTACATCATAAGTCAAATCACCCTCCAATTGAACCTTACTAAAATTAAGAACATGGGACAGGTCTCCAATATACTTTCGGAGCATAGAAACATGAAAAACTGGATGCATGCTTGACGAGATGGGTGGCAGGGCCTTCTCACCAACCATGTAGGATACATATCGAACCTTCCGGTCTGCATAACTCTTCTGCCTCGACTGCGTTGTATGGAGTCTCTCCTGAATTAACTTTACTTCATCTAAAACATCTTGAACTAAATCTGTCCCCAATAGCATAGCCTCACCAGGCTCGAACCAACCAACTGGAGATCTACATTGCCTCCCATACAAAGCCTCATACGGGGCCATCTGAATACTCTACTGGTAGCTGTTATTGTAGGAAAATTCTACAAACGGTAGAAATCAATCCCATGACCTTCCAAAGTCAATAACGCATGCATGTAGCATATCCTCTAGTATCTTAATGGTGCGCTCGGACTGCCTGTCCGTCTGAGGGTGAAAGGTTGTGCTCAACTGTACCTGAGCACCCAACTCTCGCTGAACAGCCTGCCAGAACTGAGAAGTAAATTGAGTACCCCGATCTGATATGATGGAAACTAGGAGACCATGCAACCGAACAATCTCCCGAATATAAATCTTTGCCAGCCGCTCCGAAGAATAAGTAGTAAAAACAGGAATGAAGTGCGCGGACTTGGTTAGCCTGTCTACAATCACCCAAACAGCAGCGAACTTCTTTAAAGTCCATGGGAGTCCGGTAACAAAATCAATTGTGATCTTCTCCCACTTCAACTCGGGAATAACCATCTGCTGATGTAAGCCACTAGATCTCTAATGCTCATATTTCACCTGCTGGCAATTGAGACACTGACCTACAAACTTCACAATATCTTTCTTCATCCTCCGCCACCAATAGTGCTGTCTAAGGTCTTGATACATCTTCGCGGCACCTAGATAAATGTAATACCGCGAGCTATGGGCCTCCTCCAATATCAACTCCCGAAGTCCATCCACATTAAGCACGCAAATCCGGCCCTACATCCTCAACACAACATCATTACCAATGGTCACATCTCTGGCATGATCATGCTAAACCCTGCCCTTAAGGATAAGCAAATGCGAATCATCATACTGGCATTGTCTGATGCGAACATACAAGGAGGAACGAGAAACCACACAAGCCAACACCCGACTGGGCTCCAAAACACCTAGTCTAAAAAACCGAAAGGTCAAGGCCTTAAAATCAACTACAATGGGTCTCTTCCCGACTGGAACATACGCCAAACTCCTCATACTCAAGTCCTTTCGACTCAAAGCATCGCCCACTACATTGTCCTTTCTTGGATGGTACAGAATAGTAATATCATAATTATTCAGCAACTCAAGCCATCTCTGCTGTCTCAAATTAAGATCCTTTTGCTTGAACAAATACCGAAGACTGCGACGATCAGTGAATACCTCACAAGATACGCCATACAAGTAGTGCCTCCAAATCTTCAATGCATGAACTATGGCAGCAAAAGAAGCCATAAAAAGAAGCAGGAACAATAACAAAATAATAAGATAATCTAAGCACAAAAAAATAGGCATAATAAAAATCTAAAAAATAATAAAAAATATGCATAATATACATACGATAGGTGTGGAAAGAAAGATGCTCGACTATCTATTAGCCTTCTACCTTAATTTTCAGACACCACACCCTCCTATTGAGCTAAATATACTTAAATATGCTGGTTGATAAGAAAATCCGTAAATATGCTTCTGAGTTAAAATTTGCTTATTGATAAATTACAAGGACCAAAATCAAAATTTACCAACTATAAAAAAAGTGCAGTTATCCCGTACCTACGAGGTTAACACTAGTAACTTTTTCGAATTCAGATTTTTCATCATCAAGAATGTTGGATTTGATTATTCCAACTATACCAGCATTGTTGTACACGATGAATACATACTTTTCTACAGCAGTGTTCACGACATTTTCAGGTCTTCCTCTTTTGTAATGTCACAATGCACAAAAGTGGTTGATGTTGGATCCAACTATTTGCAAACTTTTTGAGCAAAGTCATCTTGAATGTCTGCAATCACCACTTAGGCTCCATGTCTTGAGAAGAGTCTCGCAACTGCTTCACCAATACCACAAGCGGCACCTGTTATGACTGCAACCTTACCTTCAAGCCTAAAATAAAATAACAATTGATGCACGCAAATAAAAATTAACTTTCAAATATTTTTCTTCAATTTCAATTTAGAAAAAATCATTTTTTTTAAATTCAAAACAAATTATATCCAAATGCCTACTTAGTTATGGAGTTTAGCTTCTATGCACTGATATGTATAATTTGGTATCCTAAAAAATAAAGTAAGAAATATTCTATAACATGTAAAAATAACAAAAATAGACTAAAAATTCTTTATACAATCATTATATAAGTTAAATCTTACATTTAAATGTACGTATCATCAACATAACTTAGCCATGTATTTTTATGGAAGATAAGTTTATGAAATAAATATTGCCTAATAAGTACAAGTAAATAACATAAAAAGTAAGATAAATTGGGATCGTTACAACACATAGTTTAACATTTATTACTTCCTTTGTTCCAGTTTATGTGAACTTATTTTATTTCTGGTCCATTCCAAAAAAAATGACCCATTACTAAATTTGATAAAAATTTAGCTTAAACTTACAATTCTACCCTTAATAAGAAGCTTTTATATTCACACAAATACTCTGTGCCCCTTTTTGACTTGTTTAAGACCATAAATTCCAAAAGTCTTCATTTCACTTAATGTCACGACCCCAACCCCGATCGTGATGGCACCCAACACACTGCTAGCCAAGCCTGACCAATTAACAACCTTAACCCAAATTCATTATACAATTCATTATTAGCTAACACAATTAAATTATGAAATCGACATAATACTGTTGCGGTGTGCAACCCGATCCCATACTCAGTCCAAAAATCACATAGCCCCTCGGACCATAATAATATAGTGATTTTCAGACCAAAACATCATTAGAAATATCATTTAAGTTTCAAATCTGAGGAAAAGTGCCTGAGTTTGTAAAACAGTATTAAAGAATAGAACTTAGTTCAAGTAATATTTCAAAATGGTGAGGAAACAGTGATAGCAATCCCCGAAGGGTTCAAATAGTTGGCACGAAGCCCAAATATGATGATTAGTCCAATCAATGATAATATCAAATAAACTTCAATCAATTACGTGGTAAAAACATCACTCGGGACGGACCAAGTCCATATACCCAATAGTAATGACACCGCGCTCATCATCGGATCAAAATCTCACCTACCAACCGGAAATCGCCAAAATACTAACTTCGCCAATTCAAGCCTAATTCTGCATCGGACCTCCAAAACCATTTTCGATCACACTCTTAAGTCACAAATTATCCTGATAATAGGTGAATTAGACTACACTTAGGCCCTAAAGAACTACATTTTTGTATAGCTTTATGGAAAAAAATGATAACCAAATGTTCTGATTAGTGTATTTCATGCTTTACAGGCTATATCCAGTAAAAGAAGTCTGTGAATTACTTTTAGCATCAATTACGGAGAAAAGGAGACTATAAGGCCCCGAAAAAATTTAGCTAAGTAACCTAGGGTTTCGTGGCACCACGTAGGCTAATTGTAATGTTTTATATGGTATTAACATGGTTTACATCAATTGGAATTGGCAAATATGTGTATAATTCTCATGTTAAGTAATTTGGGGTCCAAGAAAAGGCCTAAGTATAAGAAAAATTGAAAAAATCCATTATAGACTAAGATTTCAAATGAGTTCGCACAAGCCCCCACTTTGAACGAGTATATCTAAATATCTATAAGGTTTTAGGTGATGTAAAACCTATAAAATTAAAGGACTTTGAGTCTAGTTTCCAACTCTTCAAACCATTTGTCATTTGGATATTCCTATACAAAGTTATGATCAAATTACCAAAAGCTAGAAAAGTGCGAGTCTGTGTGAAATCTGCGATCGCAGATTGAACTCTGCGGACCGCAAAACCCATTCTGCAATTGCAGAATGGTCGCAGAATGGGGCAGAACAGCCCAGTTCTAGGCAACGAGTTCTGCAATGAATCTGCAGCCCGCATACCCATTCTGCGTTGGATTCTGCGGTAGCATAGTTGACATCGGAGGGTTAATTTTCTAACTTTCATACCCCGACCCCATTTTGATATATAGCCTTTGGGGCTTCATTTGGGGTCATTTCCTACTAATTTTAGAGAGAGGTGAGTATTTTATATAGAGAAGGAGGAACCCAACATTTAAATCATCCAAACCTTGCATCAATCTTCAAGAATCAAAGAACCCAATCACAAGATCTTTATCTAAGAGGTAAAATTCTATACCCTAGGTTTTAATTTTGAGTTTGGAGTATAAGATGGGTTATTGAGGTATGATTCTTGAGTGCATTAGTATTATGTATACATGCATGTAAAACATAGGTTTATGGGAAGATTGTTTAACTTAAATAAGTAAGATTGGGTTAGGGAATGAAGGAAGTCTTGAAAAGGGGATTTGAAATCAAGATGCTCATCTAGTATTTGATAAAATGCTCAAATGAGCTAGAGTTATGAATATATTTCTAATATTTGCTCAATTTTGCTATGTCTCAAAATAGATTGAAGTTGCTAGAATTTTCGGAACATTGTAGTAACTTAAGGAAAAGCTCTTTGAGGTATGTATGGCTAACTTTGACCTTTGTAAAATCACCTTGTTTGGTGTACGAATATTTGGTGTATGATGTCTATGTGGATTGTTTGTGAAATTCTTGTGATTGGCTTGTTGGGTGTTTGATTGGTTTGATTGAGTGTTTTTTGTTTAATGGTGCAAGTAATTGACAATGAACCAAATGCGTGATTGTGAAACTGTTATGTGGTAAGAGTTGAGAAACAAATGATGGAAGAAAAATCATAAATGATGCAATTGGAACAACTGTGTTAATAACATATTTGACTTGTCGTGGTTAATTATTGTGGTGATTTAAATTGTATATGAATTGTTGAAAATGATGGAAAATGGTATTGATGGTTATGAAAACTTGTAAATTGTTGTGGCTATTCTTAAGAAGTGTTGTTGTTGATATTTATGAATTGTTGATTGTTATTGTGTCGTTTGTGAATTGTAACTGTACATTGGGATGGGGTTGCGTGCCGCAACACGAAGTAATAAGGTGTGGGTTGTGGTGATAAGGGTGGCCGAGGTAATAAGGGTGGAAAGTGATTAAAATCACTATTGAAACAAAATATGAGCAACTTGTGAAATCATTGATATGAAAATGTGGAAGGGGAAACAGGAGAGTTTATAAACTTGTTTGGCTTGATTGTTCCTTTCATGTATGTTGGTTGCTGCTTCTATTACTATTCTCTACTAGTGTATCAAATTTTGAAATCATTGATGTGGAAATGTTGAAGGAAAAAAGGAGAGATTGTAGACTTGTTTAGCTTGATTGTTCCTTAATTGTGTATTCGATTAATGATTCTGTTATTGCTTGCAACTTGTGTATGGTTTGAGTTTACTTAGGGCAAGGTTTGTTCATACGTACCAGTACAATTCAAATGTACTGACGTCCCTTTTGCCGGGGGCGCTACATTTGTGTCATGATTGTAGGTGGATCCATAGCAAGTACTCAAGTCTATCGATTGTAGCTACCCTTCATTTTTTGTCAGATGCATTGGTGAGTCCCTTTCCTCTCGGGGCCTTGCATGGCTCATGCCGCTTTTAATTTCAGAGTCTTGTTTTGGTTTTTGGTGTAAGGTATAGCCGGAGCCTTGTTACCGGCAAGTATTGTATAACCCTTTTGTATCCTTAGAGGCTCCATATACAGTAAATGTGGGTTGCAAACTTATGTAAATATGTATTTTGTATATTGGGCGGTGTAAGATGTAAACCACGCTGAGAACCATGTATGTTGTGTAATAAAAGGTGTTTTCAATAATGAATGGCTATTTTCGTTTGTTATTAAGTAATGAAAATGTGGGGGTAACACGTGGGATAGGAAAGTCACCCAGGTCCGCTTGACTAGGGATACCCGGTCGAGCGCCAGTCATGTTCCTCGAATTTGGGGCGTGACAGAGGCCAATTATACAATACCCATAAACTGCACCAAGCGAAGGGACAAAACCATAGTTGAACCTGGCCTGTCGCTGTCTGCCGTAACCGCAGTAGGACTGTGGCAGAACATTACTTCAGATTCAGAGGACCATTCTGGCTGCGGTCCTGGCGTAACCACGGTGCGACCGTGGCATAACGTGAAAACTTCAGGGACCAAAATGTCAAATCGGGGACACTTGGTGTAAAAACCTTATAAGATGTAGAAATTCGGCAACAATAGGGCAGACTTGTTTTGGAGATTACTTTTGGAAGATACACAAGTTTGAGAGATCACCCAAAAATATCATAGTTCTTTATCTCTTCTTTTTCTTGCAATTTTTGCTTATGAATATTTTCGTAGTTTATCTTTACGTTATTATGAGTTGCTAAATACTTTAGTCTAAGGTTTTATTAAAAGATGAACTTCTTGATTATGTTAATATAGTTTGCTAGTTAATCTCTATTCATTCAACTATGTGTTTGTTGTAGTTAATTGACTGGATCCTCAATTAGTTGTGCCTATTTAGTGTGCATAACTCAGAAGAGAGTGCATATTTAGGTAATTGTTGAACAACACCACTCCCAAAGTATAAGAGGGATCTATAACTGCGGGTTTAAAAGTGGGTTTAGGGATAATGAAGCCTTGGGTGCAATCTAAAGTGAGTTGTAATAAACAAAGTCAGCTACCATATCTCGGGAGAGTGCGTCTAGTAAATTATCGCAATTACTAGGGAGAGATTTACGGTAAAAAGAGTGTTCATGATTGATAGAGATGTTTTGGTGAATCTATATGAAACACAACCTGAAGGGATTCCATCAATAGGGGATATCACTACCTTAGAACCTTCACATTATTGTTTACAACCCAAGCATATTTAGTTTACAGCTGTTTATTTACTTTCAACCTTAGTTATTATAAATATCATCGACTATTGTTTATAATGTTTGAGAAAGTTTATTTTAAAGAATTTAGTAAGTCCGACAAAAGTAATTGATAGGTTAATTCTCTATGGATTCGACTCTGGGATTAAACACTCATGTAATATTTGTAACGTTTGCGTGTACTTTTATAAGGCATAGTTGGGCGTGATCAAATTTTGGCACCTTTTCCAGGGATTTAACGGTGTTATCAATTACAATTGAAAAAAGTACAAAAATTCTGAGTGTAGTCAGTTTTCTCTCTACCCAAGTTTTATATTGAAATTTTAACGTTTGTTGACTGGGTTGCACAAGTGCATTCCTAGAAACTCATCGAGATCTGGTGAAGTATTTGAAGCATTGTCAAATCTGGAGAAAGTTTTCAAGGATTTGAATGGGGCCAACTGGAAAAACAAACAACAACCAACAACTACACAGTTCGAAACAATCATGGGAGATCACGAGGAAAACCCAGGAGTTCCAATAGTGCCAGAGGCTACTCTCTATGACTGGGCACAACCCACTGCTAAGAATCTATCCACAACAATAGTAGTCCCTGAGATACTGGCTGAGTCATTCCAAATCAGAAATAACATACTGCACTTGTTGCAGAATAAGGGACTATTTTCAGGGTCACAATTTGAAGATCCTCAACAGCACTTGAAGAATTTCATGTCTATCTGCAAAACCCAAAGGCAACCCAATGTAACACCGGAAGCAATCAAGCTGTTATTGTTTCCATTCTCAATGATAGGAGCTGCACAGACCTGGCTAAATTCACTCCCCATAAATTCTATATCAGTGTGGGATGAACTAGTCAAGCAATTCCACAACAAGTTCCACCCACCCAACAAGACTGCTTAACAAATTTGTGAGATTTTGAGCTTTAAACAGAGACCGATGGAGACACTGCATGCAACATGGGAGCGTTTTAAAGGGATGATGGTCATATGTCCACACCATGGTATTCCAGATCTAATGTTGGGATATCAATTTTACATGGGATTGTCAGATAGCGTAAAGAACATTGTTGATGCTTCAGCTGGTGGGGCATTCTTGAGCAAAACATAGAGAGAGGGCCAAAGTCTGCTTGACAAGATGGCACAAAATTCGGGATGGATAACCAAAAATGCACCTATCACTCTAGTGGTGCACTTAGTGCCTTTAGATCCATCCAATTTTATGGCTGAAAATATGGCCACTTATTAACACAGATGAGTATACTTACCAAAAAGGTGGAAAAGTCAGGGCAGAAACATCAGGTACATATTGTTGATACTACTAATAGGGGCTTGTGCACATCTTGCATTAGTCATCCAGTTGGTAACCAGTGAAATGCAGAACACGATCATCATCACTACCCTAAAGACATGAACTATGTGTCTAATTATGGCGGCCAGAGACAGGGTGGTCAACAAAATCAGCAGTACAGGCCAGCACAGCCATAGTTTAACACTGGGAACATGGTAGGTATGAGAACTTCCAACAATATGGCACCTTACCTAGGACCATAGGGATACAATAATCAGAACCAGCAGCAGGGGTATTACCCACCTCAGCAGCAGCATGGTGGAAGGCAGGAAGATAGGTTTGCTAGAGTTGAAGCAATGATACAATAGGTTATTGGGTCTAATGCAAAAATTAATGAGAGAGTTAATGCACATGATGCAGCAATCAAAAATATTCAAATACAGGTGGGTCGGATTTCGATGTCTCTGAACAATCATCCTCATGGGACACTACCTGTAGATACCTAGATAAATCCAAAAGATCAGGGACCAAAGCGGCTGATGGCAGTGAGTCTATGTAATGGGAGAGATCTAGATATAGAGCAAGAAAGTGCTCGAGAAGCTAGACGGGCTGAGACGCTCATACCAGTGCCCTTCGAGCTGGATGAATCAACGAAACTAACAGAGGTGACAGTCCAGCATGCTCAAGAATAAAATAACATTCATAATGAGACCAAGAAAGGAGCTGAAATAGTCCAGGAGCCAGTAGTTGATGTAGCAGCTAATAAATATTAGCCCAAATTAATTGGGAAGAAGATACCTCCTGCACCCCTCCCTCAGAGGCTAGCTAAGTACAAAAAGGAGGAGTCATATAAGAAGTTCTTTGACATGCTAAAGCAAATCCAGGTAAATGTACTATTGATTGAAGCTTTGAAGGAGATGCCTGGGTATGCAAAAATGATGAAGGACTTGATATCCCGAAAGTTTGATTTCTAAGACTTGGCCACAATTACTCTTACTCAGACTTGTAGTGCAGTGGTGACTAGAACAATTGCGGAAAAGCTGTCTGATCCAGGGAGCTTTACAATTCCATGCACTATTGGTAATTTTGCTTTTGCTAAGGCACTATGTGATCCAGGGGCCAACATAAATCTTATGCCCATTGCAAATTATAAGAGGTTGGACATTGGAAGAGCTAGACCCACCTCTATGTTGTTGTAGATGGTTGACAGGACTGTGAAATAACCCTCTAGTATCCTAGATGATGTGCTGATTCAGGTAGGGAAATTTGTGTTCCCTGCAGATTTTGTGATCCTAGACTGCAAGGTGGATGAAGAGATACCCATAATTTTGGGAAGACCATTCCTGGCCTCGGGGAGAGCTCTAATTGACTGTGAGACTGGGGAGCTCAAGATGAGACTGAACGATGAAGAAATAACATTCAATGTGTAGAAATCTGTGAGGCGACCAATTGAATTCGCCAATTGCTCTCTTATTGATGCCGTGGATGTAAATGTAGAGATTGATGATGAAAGGCTGACTATTCAGGACCCCCTTGCTGCATGTTTAATGAATTTGGATGAGTGAAATGGAGAGGATCTGGTGAATGGGTGTTGGCGCTAGAGGGTATAGGGCTCTGGGATAGAACTCTAGAATTTGAGCCCTTGCACTTGAAAAATTGAGAAACTCCTCCAACTAAGCCATCAATCAAAGAACCACCAAAGCCGGAGTTAAAGCCATTGCCCGCCCATCTCAGGTATGAATTTGTTGGACCTAACTCCACATTACCTGTTATTATCTCATCTAGTATGTTAGATGTGCAGGCTCACCAACTATTGTTAGTACTTAAGGAGTGCAAGATTTCCATTGGGTGGACCATGGCATACATAAAAGGGAATCAGCCCCGCCTACTGTATACACAAAATTCTACTTGAAGAGGGACACGAACCTTCCAGGGAACACCAAAGAAGGTTGAACCCCAATATGAAGGAAGCGGTAAAGAAAGAAGTAATAAAATGGTTAGATGCTGGAATCATTTTCCCAATCTCTGACAGTATCTGGGCTAGCCCAGTTTAATGTGTTCTTAAAAAGGGTTGCATGACGGTAATTAATAATGAGAAAAATGAATTGATCTTTACAAGAACCGTCACGGGCTGTAGAATTTGCATGGACTATCGAAAGTTAAATCTAGACACTCGGAAAGACCACTTCCCACTTCCCTTGTTTAATCAGATGATAGACAGATTGGTAGGGAGGTCACATTTCTATTTTCTAGACGGGTACTTAGGTTAAAATCAGATCTCTATTGCACCAGAGGATAGAGAGAAGACCTCTTTCACTTGCCCGTATGGCATTTATGCATTTCGGAGGATGCCCTTTGGCCTATGCAAAGCACCTACCACATTCCAACGATGCATGATGGCCTTATTCACTGACATGGTAGAGTATATAATAGAGGTATTCATGGATGACTTCTCAATGGTGGGAAACTCATTTGATGAGTGCCTAATTAATATGACTCGTGTGCTAAAGTGGTATATCGAGACTAACCTGGTTTTGAATTGGGAGAAGTGCCACTTTATGGTACAAGAGTGTATAGTCTTTGGACACCGGGTGTCAAGCAAAGGAATTGAGGTGGATCGTGCGAAAGTAGATGTGATAGCAAGGTTACCCCTTCCGACTTCAGTCAAGGCAATCAGAAGCTTCCTCGGGCATGCCCATTTCTATCGACGATTCATAAAAGACTTCTCAAAAATTGCCAACCCTCTCTGTAAGTTGTTAGAAAAAGATCACCCTTTCTTATTTTCTGATGATTACAGGGTAGCATTTGAGGAGCTAAAAATGAGACTGGTCACAACACCTATCATAGTTGCCCCCGACTAGGAGCAACCGTTCGAACTTATGTGTGATGCTAGGGACTACGCAGTGGGGCCAGTGCTGGGACAACAGAAAGACAAGCTGATGCATCCAATATACTATGCTAGTAGAACGCTGAGTGGAGCCCAGCTGAACTACACTTTCACTAAGAAGAAGATATTGGCTGTGGTGTTTGCTTTCGACAAGTTCTGATCGTATCTGATTGGGTCTAAGGTAATTTTATACACTGACCATGCAACTGTCAAATACTTGATTGAGAAGAAGGAGTCTAAGCCGCGCCTGATTCGTTGGGTGTTGCTACTGCAAGAATTTGAACTTGAAATTCGTGACCATAAGGGCACAGAGAATCATGTCGCTGATCATCTATCTCGACTTGAGGCAGCTGAAAGTGCAGTTGAGGTTGAGGATATTTTGGAAACTTTATAGAGGAGCAACTGCTCGCTACTAGTCTTGAGGAAGCGCCATGGTATGCAGACTTAGCTAATTACCCGGATAGTGGTATAGTTCCTTATGACCTTTCATCTGTCCAAAGAAAAACGTTTTATCAATATAGCCGCATGTATTATTGGTACGAGCCTTATCTTTTTAGAATATGTATTGATAATATGATCTGGAGGTGTGTCCCAGAGATAGAACAATCTTCTTTTTTGCAGGCTTGTCACACATCAGCATATGAAGGACATTTTGGAGGGGTAAGGACAACTGCAAAAGTGCTTAAGGCCGGATTCTTTTGGCCAACAGTGTTTAGAGATACACACCTATGGGTGAAAGGCTGCAATGAATGTCAGCGGACTGGGAACATTTCCCGTCGCCACGAGATGCCCATGAATCCAATCCAAGAGGTGGAAGTGTTTGATGTCTGGGGGATTGACTTCATCGGTCCCTTCGTCAACTCCTTTGGAAATAAATACATACTTTTTGTTGTAGATTACGTGTCCAAGTGGGTAGAAGCGACTGCATTGCCCACTAATGATGCAAGAGTAGTGGTGAGATTTTTGAGAAAGAACATTTTCACTCGATTTGGGACACCAAGAGCGATTATCAGTGACGGAGGCACTCACTTCTGTAATAGATCCTTTGAGAAGTTGCTTGCTAAGTATGATATACGACACAAGGTACCCGCAAACTAGTGTGTAGGTTGAAGTGTCCAACAGAGAGATAAAAAGTGTGTTAACAAAGATTGTGAGTGCCATAAGAACTGATTGGGCATGAAAGTTAGATGATGCACTTTGGGCCTAAAAGACTGCATTTAAAACACCAATTGGCATGTCACCATATAAGTTGGTGTTTGGAAAGGCCTGTCACCTGCTAGTTGAACTTGAACATAAAGCGTGGTGGGCATTGAAGAAGTAGAACTTAGATATTGAGGCTGTAGGCACAACTAGAATCACTAAGTTTCATGAGCTTGACGAGTTCAAACACCTTGCTTTTGAGAGCACAAATTGTACAAGGAAAGAATGCAAAGGTTACACGACCAGAACATTGTTGAGCGACATTTCAAATCCGGGGACATGGTATTGCTTTATAACTCAAGATTGCGGATGTTCCCTGATAATCTTAAGTCAAGATGGTCTGGACCGTTTCGAGTGATTGAAGTATTCCCTTCAGGAGCTGTAGAGATTGCTGCAAAGAAAGACACTCGTACATTTAGAGTTAATGGGCAGAGATTGAAACTATGTGTGGGCATGAACATGACTGAACCTCAGAGGTGGAGCGAGCCTTAAATGCACTCACGTGCTTCGTGCCGCGATGTTAAATCAAGCGCTGTGTGTGTTGGCGCCTCCTTTTTCACCCCCTTAAGGGGCGAAATCGGGTTTACGACATTATGGATAAAACAACTCTTGTTCCCTTTGGAGGAACCGGGTTATGGAATTTGAAAAGTTGCTACCTAATGATTATAGTGAATTAGGACACTTTTTAGAGAAAAGAAAGGATTCGAAGGAAAACCAGACTTCGGGTAAGGGCTTGAGATTATCTCGAGGGAAAGGTATTAGGCACCCCACATGATCCACTATTGTGGTTCCCGACCTTGCTTAGTTGTGACTTTAAGAAGAGTAAGAGTAAACAAACAAGGTTTTCACATAGGGAATACAAATAAGTTGAATGTTTTGAAAGGAAAGAGAGAAAAGACGTAAATGCTTTTTGGAAAGAAAACGTAAAATTTCTAAAAGCATCATACCATATGAATAAAGGGAGAGGGTCCTAGGTTTAAATATAATATTGATCATGTTGGTGCAATATCCATCAAGTCATTTCCACACGAGATATTAGTGCAATATCCAGCAAGTCATTTCCACACGAGATATTAGCTCACCATTATCATAATCTCCATATTCTACCCTTCCCACCCATTAAGGTATTTAAGCGCTATTGGTTTCGTTTACTTATTTCATGCTAGTACCCATCCCAACCTATTAGTCCCGGGGTATTTAGGACTTCTAATCCTAAAAGGGAAAGGAAAGGGGTAGAGGCATATATGGGGTTCAAAAGGATAAAATAGTAGTGGCAACAAACAAAACACATATCAAGTAGAGGGGATTAACAAACAAACATGCAAGGCTCACAGAAAACCCCGTAAATCGGCAAGCACTTAGTTTAGCATGTCATGCACATACTGATTTGGTCATTAAAATTAAACGGCTAACGGACTAATTTAACACATGGAGTTGGATAAAATGTCTGCATTAGTCAACCCATATCCAATTGTTAGAATTGATGTATTTTAAACGAGTTATTGATTAAGAACCTAATGCAGGAGAGTTTGAAACATTAGATTGAAAATTACACAAGTTCAGAGATGGCTTCAAAAATCAGCAGAATTGTTTAAGTGAAATATAGTAGAGTTGTAAAGGAGAGTTCCGAAAATGAAAAGACATTGAAAGTAAGAACGAGTTAAAGAATTTTTTGAACTAGTAGCTTCATGAGATGAATAAAAATTCTGGCAGAAAGTTGAAAACTGTTTCAAGAAAGAAGATGCAAGTTTAGAAAATTTAAGAGCATTGCAAAGTGGTAAGAGTTTTTGAAATAAACAAGTTTCGACGAGTTTTGTTGAAAACGCTGAAGCAAATTGCCGGGTTATTGCTTACACAAATTTAAGCGAGTTTGAAAACCTAAAGGCAGGATATCTATACCTTGATTTTTGAGGACTTGATACTGTTATTAAACTGGTACGAAATGAGTATTTGATTATCCTACAGTTTTCCTAGCGTTTATGCATTTCCTATAGGCATGATTTCTTTATGCAACTAATTGTTTGATTATTAGGTCCTATAGGCAGGATTTCTAATGATTGAGTTAACAAATATTAAAAACCTATAAACATGGTTTCTAGGTGACTGAGTTATAAAATTAAATCCTATAGGCATGGTATCTAAGTGACTGAGTTATAATATTAAATCCTATAGGCATGGTATCTAGCCTTAATTACATACAATAAAGTAAACCCCTACCATACCCTTTACAAATAGTTCCCCGAGTTTCTTTTTACAAGATTATTACTGAAAATAAAGTAAATAATAGAAAATACATCACAGCCTACGGCTAGAACCGAGCAGCCTAATTCAATCTTGAGATCCAATAACATGTGTTTCACGAATTCCAGATTCTAGGTTCCAAGGCCTTCTCTTAGAGTGTTTCAAAGTTCCAAGGGCTTTCAGGAAGCCCAGGCAATTCTTACACCCTAGAGATTGAATTGAGTAGTGCAATATGTGGAATTACCCGCCCTTAGGCATCCAAGTTTAGAGGGAGCTCCAGGGTCCCTAACCATGGCTTACCACCGGGGGGTAGCACTTAAAGAACTAAAAATAAGTGTAAAGTGAGGGGATTAGAGGAAGACCAAAGCAAAGGATGGTCATACCCAGTCATGAGTGGGACTGGCACTCCCCTGACCCTTTACATGGCTTGGAAAAATAAGAGCGGACTTGAGAAAGTCAGTCTTAGGCCTGAATGGTGATTAGGACACCATTAGACTTGAGTCAAGCTCAACACATAATAGGGGTTAAGGAAATGGGATCGATTTGAGTATAGGTTTAGAGAAACCTGGTTCTAAACTAGGGATGGCAATAGAATGCCACCCGAGTCTAAAACAATACTCACACACAAATGGGTTAGGTAAAGGGGTTGATAAGGAAGCATTTGTACCAACAAACAGGACTAAGCCACGGGGATTTGGGAAAAAGGATGTACAGGAAAGTACTAATACAAGCATAACATAATCTAATACATGGGAATATGGGGTAGGGATGTACGGTAAAGTACTAATACTAGCTTAACAAAATCAACAGACATGGGAATATGGGGTAGGGATGTGGCATGCTGAAATTTAACTGCATAATATAAGAAAGTTGAACATAAACAGGCATATGAAAAGGTTAAATAAACACCTAGTTTCGAGATGGTATTTAAATCATGGATATACCAGTTGCAAATTCAAATAGTAAAGCAAGTATGAAAGATAGAATCCTATAGCTTAGCCTTGTTTTTCAGCCGGCTAAACCCAAATAGCAGAACATGTAGCAGAGAAGAGCAAAGAAGAGAAGAAAGAGTTTAATGAGTGTGAACTTGTAATTTTTCGTGTGCGAAGTAAAAGGGGTGGGTTTTTTTTATAGTTTTAAAGTAAGCAGTAAGTAAGGCAAGAAAATAAATTAGTATCAAGTCATAATCAATTAGGTAAAGGACTGCCTTTAATTAAGGGATCGAACTTAGAGTAATAAAATAGAGTTCCATTTATGGAAAGAAAATCAAGAATAATTTGTAAAATAAAGGGTAAATGCATATACAGTTTTGAAAGATACACGATTTTAAGCAAATAAGGCAAGAATAAAATCACTAATCACATAGTAAATCAAGGAATCAGGGATTCGAACTCAGTATTGATGTTAGTCAGAAAAATAGGTCCAAGTCAGAGAATCAAATAAAATCAACCCCCAAAATTAGGGTTATTTGGAAGGAAAAATATGGCTATAAAAGATGCACAAATTCAAGCATGTGAGGCTAAGCTTAGCAGAAGAGTCATGTAATCAGAGAGCAGAAGAACATAAACATGAAATGGAATTAGAAGTTCTCGCAGAGCTTAGCAAGAAATCAGAAGCACGAAAGGAGTTTAGACAGTTAGGGCTTAGGAATTAAACAGGCAACAGACAATCATACACAAAACTCGGAAAATCCCTAAAATCTAGGGTTTTCATCACATTTCGAATATGAAGAAGAAAGGATATGCGAAGATGAACTCAAAAAGAACATAAACATTCATGAAAAGCATAATGAAAGCAAAGAAGCTACCCGGAAAACCTAGAAACAACACGGTAAAGAAAAATACATAGGAATTATAGTAGAAAATACTTAGGAATTATAGCAATAGTAAAAGGAATCACAGTAGAGAAAAAAATTGGAGAAACCCTAAGTTTTAAGAAGATGAACAGTTCGAAAGCAAAATCGACAAAAAATGTGGAAAACACTTTGAAATCTTAGAAAATAACATAGATCTGAAGTAGATCTTAAAGAGATACAAAGAAGTAAAACCTCAGAGACTTAGGGTTTCAGCGAAAAGCCTAGATAACGAGAAAGGCCTGGAACGAACTAGTCTTGAGTCGAAGACGAACTCACAAGTCTAGGATTTGCCAGAAGGAGGCCGGAAATAGTCATAGAACTCAAATCGGAGGGCCTCTATCAGACTTCTATCTTTGAACAAAGGGGTTATATAAGGGAGTGGGGGTAAGTATAGGTTGCATGAAGCCTGTGAGGCCATGGTTTCCGGTGAAACATGGTCGGAAAAGGGTCGGAGAAGGACTAGGGTTTTAGGGATGGTTGAGAGCCTTTGGGGACAGAAAGGGTTTAAAGGCGGCTACTGAAGAGAGAATGAGGGGGATTAGGGTTGGGGTCAGGTTTAATATAGGAAAGGGGAACGTGGACCGTTGATTAAAATAATCAACGATCCTGATTTAAAAAGGGGTTCCGGGTGAGTTAAGTAATAGGGTATGGGTCGGGTAATTTATTAAATTGTGTAGTGTAATTGGGGTTAGATTGGGGCTGGAATTGGGCTAAGATTGAAATTAAAAGGGCTACAATTTAAATAGCCAATTTTCCCCAATTGATTTTTATAAAATAATATATGATATTCGAAAATCAAATTAAAATATTGAATTAATAAACAATGCATAAATACTAATTTAAAAATATTAGAAATAATTTTTTGATTACAAATGCTATTAAATCGAGAAATAGGCAAAAATTGCAATTTCATGCAGTTTTAATTTAAAAATACCAAACGGACTTGTAAAATCATGGAAAAATCATGTAAATTATATTTTTGTGCAAATGTGAGAATGAAATAAATTATTCACCAAAACGACAAGTTTTGGGAATAATTATTGGATTTTATAGTGCAAAATAGGTCATAAATTGGTTTTAAAATCCTTGAAAAAATGTGGAAAAATACCAAAACCTTTTTGGATGCTTATATATACATATACATGCAATTTTGAAAGTAGTTTGAGTATAAAAATACATAGGGAAAAATTGGGTATCAACAGCTGCCCCTCTTTACCCGAGGAGGATGAAAGAGTAGTCGGGTAAATATAAGATGTCTAATTTTGACCGGAGATGGCGATTGTAGTAGGATATTGACTGCGCTATGGTTTTTAAGCTGCCTACATATCCCTGGTTTTACAGGAATCAGGCCATATGTAGTTCGGGGACCATTGACGGAATATGCCAATAGGATTCGGAAAAACGGACGCGATGGATAGATCTGAGAGAGTGCTTTGAATCAAAAAAACTGCGGAGGGCTGGAGCGAAATCATTCCTGTTGAGGCGGCCGTGAGTCAGTCGGAACACCTGCAAAGGCGTAGTGCGTGTATATTGCTTAATTTAAACGTGATGCAAGTTCCCGTTGGACCATGACTGCTTGTCTTTGGATGGTTAGGATGACGTCCTCAAAATATGATGTCCTAGGCCATGAAGAGCGTAAAAGTAAGGGTTCGTAGGCCATGAAATGATGTTCTCGGGCTATGCAGATGGTGCCTCCAAACTATGATGCCTTTGAACGAGTTGGCGATCTTTCAGCCCATGAGAAGGTGGCAATCTTTAAGCCAAATGAATGCACAGGGTGACGATCTTTCAGCTAGAATGAGAATTTAAAGCAGTTGGCGATATTTTAGCCAAACGAGAATTTAAAATTCAGGTGCTGATATTTCAACCGAACGAGAATTTAAAATATAGGTGGCGATATTTCAGCCAGTCGAAAAATAAATTGGCGATATCTCAGCCATGCAGTATGGAGACAAGGTTTAGTCTTGGAAGGTAGATAGGTAGCCTTATGCTATGCAATTGGAGACAGAGCTTAGTCTCAAAAGGCAGATAGGAGCCCTATGCAGTATGGAGGTAGAGCTTAACCTCGGAAGGCAGAGAGTGGCCTTATGCAAAAATGCAGGTGGAGTTAGAGCTTAGTCTCGAAAGGCAGATAGTAGCCTTATGCAGTATGGAGGTAAAGCTTAACCTTAGAAGGTAGAGACTAGCCTTATGCAAGATGCAGATGGAGACAGAGCTTAGTCTCGAAAGACAGATAGTAGCCTTATGCAGTATGGAGGTAGAGCTTAACCTCGGAAGGTAGAGAGTAGCTTTATGCAAAAATGCAGGTGGAGATAGAGCTTAGTCTCGAAAGGTAGATAGTGGCCTTATGCAATAAAGGAATGTAAAAGAACGAATGGCAGTGAGTTTTCTTAGTTAGTAGATGGTTTGCGATATTAGGACTGTTGGGAAGCGTTGATTTTGGATAGTGACTTTGCGAATGAGAGATTGTTCCTCACTCTAGAAGAGCACGAGTATGTTAATGTATTCAATAATTTCTGACCTAGGGTGCCTGCATTCAAAGAAAAATAGTGAGTTTTGTAGAGGGGAAAGGTTAGTTCGTATTCCCTGGCCTTGGACGTCACGTATCATTGGGGTAGCATTGCTAAACGATACTGATGCAAATGATGCTTAAGCCTGACTTAGTAAATATAATGTAAGTAAAAATTTGAAAATGGTTTTATTCTGGATGAACCACCAACTCCAACATGGTTCAAGACATGGAAACCTTGCTTGTTTCGGAATTTTGAGGGTCCTCCTCAAAATTCTGCCCCAGTTAACTGGGTTGGTGCTGCTGACGGCTGTGCTACACGGCTGAACGCGGATCAATTCCAGAATTTTGAGGGTCCTCCTCAAAATTCTGCCCAAGTTTACAGGGTTGGCGCTGTTGAAAAGACTGAAATTCTTACTTCGGAATTTTGAGGGTCCTCCTCAAAATTCTGCCCCAGTTCCAATTGCGGGGGAAAGATGGAATTTTATTAAGATGTGACCGAACCCATAAGGCTGCCTACGTATCCCCTCTTAAACGAGAATCAGGTCAGGCGTATTTCAAAATACATCATGAAAGAAAAGCATATGATCAAATGTAGTATCTTTTCACTGCGTCTGAGTTGATAGGCTTTGGCCACACTTCTCCATCCATTTCTGCGAGAATAAGGGCTCCTCCAGTCAGAACTCGATGAACCATGTACGGACCCTTCCAATAAGGAGAGAATTTTACTTTGGCTTCCTCTTGATGCGGGAATATCTTCTTTAATACCAGCTGTCCTAGCGAGAACTTCCTCGGCTTGACTCTCTTGTTGAAGGCCCTGGACATCCTGTTTTGATATAGTTGACCGTGATAGACAGCGTTCATTTTCTTTCCGTCAATGAGAGCTAATTGCTCGTAGCGACTTCTGATCCATTCTGCATCATCTAGCTCTGCTTCTTGTATGACCCTCAGGGAGGGAATTTTTACCTCGATGGGGATGACTGCTTCTGTTCCATAAACCAGCATGTAGGTAGTGGCCCCAGTTGATGTGCAAACCATGGTACAATAACCCAGTAAGGCGAATGACAACTTCTCATTCCACTGCTTGTGCTTTTCGATCATCTTCCTTAGTACTTTCTTGATATTCTTATTGGCTTCTTCTACAACTCCATTCATATGAGGTCTATAAACCGTATAGTTCTTGTGTTTAATCTTGAATGTTTCACACATTGCCTTCATCAGGTTGCTATTGAGATTAGAACCATTGTCGGTGATGATTGATTCTGGAGTCCCGAACCGGCAGACCATACGATCGCGAATGAAATCTGTTACTACCTTCTTAGTGACTGCCTTGTATGATACTGCTTTGACCCATTTAGTAAAGTAATCAATTGCCACTAAGATGAACCTGTACCCTTTCGATGCGACAGGTTCAATTGGTCCAATGACGTCTATTCCCCAAGCGGCGAATGACCATGGAGCTTGTTGCAGTAAGCTCGTTTAGAGGCACCTTTATCATATCCGCATGTATTTGACAATGGTGGAATTTTTGGATATACTGGATGCAGTCTGTTTCCATAGTCATCAAAAAATATCCTGCTCGGAGTATCTTCTTCTCCAATACGAAACCATTCATATATGGTCCGCAGGTTCCCGCGTGCACTTCCTCTAATAGTCTGGTTGCTTATCTTACCTCGACAAACCTTAATAATCTCGAATCAGGAGTCCTCCTATATAGGATTCCTGCACTGTGAAAGAAGTTGTTGGACAATCTCCAAAGGGTTCGTTTCTGACTAGCATTGGCAAGTTCTGGGTATTCTCCTTTTTCAGGTATTCTCTGATATCGTAGAACCAAGGTTTTTCGTCGGCTTCTTCCTCGATGTGATCACAATAAGCCAGCTGGTCATGAATCTTGACTTGGATGGGGTCAATAAAGTTTGTATCGGGATGCTAGATCATAGACGACAAAGTGGCTAAAGCATCGGGGAACTCATTCTGCATTCTGGTAACATTCTGAAATTCTGTCTTTCTGAATCTTTTCCTCAACTCTTGTACATGATGTATATAGGGGATTATTTTGGAATTCTTGGTTGCCCATTCTCCTCGAACCTTATGTATGAGTAGGTCCGAGTCTCTAATCACTAATAGTTCCTGAATGTTCACGTCAATTACCAGTTTGAGCCCTAGGATACAGGCTTTGTATTTCGGCTATATTATTGGTGCATGGGAATCTGAGCATGGCAGATACTGGGTAATGTTGACTGGTTGCTGATACCAAAACCGCTCCAATACCAACTCCTTTGAAATTTGTGGCTCCGTCGAAAAACATCCTCCAACCGTCATAAGATTCTGCAATGTCTTCTCCTATGAAGGCTACCTCTTCATCTGGAATATACGTCATTAGAGGTTCGTATTCTATCCTACAGGATTCTCGGTGAGGTGATCTGCCAAAGCTTGCCCTTTGACTGCCTTTTGGGTAACATAAACAATGTCGAACTCGCTTAACAGGATTTGCCATTTGGCGAGCTTGCCGGTAGGCATAGGCTTCTGAAAGATATATTTCAGTGGGTCCATTCTAGATATGATAAGTTGTGTAGGCACAAAAGTAATGCCTGGACTTTTGAACTACCCAGGTTAGAGCACAGAAAGTGCGCTCTAATAAAGAGTACCGAGCCTCGTACGGGGTAAACTTCTTGCCGAGGTAATAGATGGCTTGCTTTTTTCTTCCGGTTTCATCATGTTCTCCCAAAATACACCCAAATGCTCCATCCAATACTGCGAGATAAAGCAATAAGGGTCTCCCTGGCTCGGGTGGAACTAAGACCGTCAGTGCTGACAAGTATTCCTTAATTCTGTCAAAAGCCTTTTGACAATCATCAATCAATTTAGTGACGACATCCTTATTTAGCATCTTGAAAATGGGTTCACTAATGACAATGGACTAGGCTATGAACCGGCTGATATAGTTGAGTCTTCCCAGAAAAATCATCACGTCCTTCTTACTTTTCAGTGGCGGCAGCTCTTGAATAGATTTAACCTTTGACGTGTCCAGTTCTATTCCTCGATGACTCACAATGAAACCCAATAATTTTCCAGCGGGAACCCTGAATGCACACTTGGAGGGATTCAATTTTTAAGTTGTATCTCCTCAGTCTGTTGAAGAATTTTCTCAAATCTCCCAGGTGATCTGCGACTTTCTTGGATTTGATGATGATGTCGTCCACATACACCTCAATTTCTTTATGTATCATGTCATTAAAGAGAGTGATTATGGACCTCATGTAGGTGGAACCGGCATTCTTTAAACCAAACGACATCATTTTGTAACAGTACATTCCCCACAGTGTGATGAATGCCATTTTCTCTGCATCTTCTTCATCCATCCATATCTGGTGGTATACAGCAAAACAATCAACGAATGGCTGTAGCTCATGTTTGGCACAATTGTCAATCAATATGTGTATATTTGGAAAAGGGAAATCATCTTTCGGACTGGCCCGGTTGAGATCCCAGTAGTCGACACAGACTCTAACCTTTCCATCCTTCTTTGATACAGGCACAATGTTGGATAACCACGTCGGATACTCTACCACTCTAAGAACCCTGGCTTTGACCTGCTTGGTAACCTCTTCTTTGATTTTCAAACTCACATCTGGCTTGAACTTCCTGAGTTTCTGTTTGACCGGTGGGCATGCCGGATGTGTCGGCAACTTGTGAGACACAATAGATGTTCTGAGACCGGTCATGTCGTCGTACTACCATGAGAATATATCCTCATATTCTTTTAGGAACTCTGTATACTCTTCTTTTTCTGATGGTGCCAGGGGTACGCTGATATGCTTTTCCTTGACATTTCCTGTGTCTCCCAAATTAATGACCTCAGTTTCATCTAAGTTAGACTTAGGCCTATTCTCAAAGTTCTCGACCTCCCTGACAGTCTCTTCTGGTATTTCGTCCTCTTCTGAATCTATGTCCGTTTGTTGTATGGCCTCATTGCAAGTTACAATCATTGGTTGATCATCAAGATATGTAATAGTAATGTTGTGTAAAATAAAATAAATGATAGAGAAAGTAATAAGAGCGAGATATGAAGATAAACTGGAAAAATGCTTTTGATTGAATTCATAATTGTTTGAAACATCAGAGCTCTTTTAAAAAGTAAAGACAATGCAGGAAAGTAAAATTGACTAAAAGTAAAATGCGATGCATAGTGCGTCGTTTAGCCTTGCTACCCCGAAGCTCTCCGGGCACCGGTGGTCCTGACTAAACAATTGGTGAGGCATTATCCTTGACTCACATCTTTAATGGAAGGGCCTTCTTCCCTCTCCTCCTCGAAGATAACACAACAGTCCATGTCATCCTCCAGAAATAGGTTCTTCATTGCTGTCAGTGTTTCATCTTCCTCTGATCCATATATAACGTCGGCCGGATGAAAAGTCTGCTCCAACTGAGGTAGAGGGTACTTCAATGGGTAGTAGGGACCGCGCCATGGTGGCGACCAGTTGTTGAACTCACTCCAGGTGTATTCATATCTCAAGCCAAAAGTAGTTCCATGCTCTTTCAACTTGATCCGTTTGGTGATGCCTTGGAGATTCTTGCCAAGTCCATTTCCGGGCTCGTATCCGCTCCAATTCATAATGCTCTCAATTTTGTTATCCCACCACTTGTCTTTGTCTATGGCGTTGACTCGCTCAATTTGATGATATGTTTCTCCACCTATCCTCCTCCTTCCTCCGATCATTGGGATGGCTTGGCGACTGTATATGTGGTTGCTACCGTCGCCATGGATGATTACTTCCTGATGCTTCCATTAAATTTTTATAGCCTGATGCAAAGGTGATGCCACAGCCCCATCGGCGTGGATCCAGGGTCATCCCAGCAACAAATTGTAGGACGCTGGTACGTCAATGACTTAGAACTCAACATCGAACCAGGTGGGTTCCATTTGCAGGCATAAGCTAATTTCTCCAATGGTGGACCTTTGAGATTCGTCAAAAGCATTGATGGTGATAGCCCCGTTGTTGATCTCGTGCAATCCCTTACCCAATGTCCTCAGAGTTACTAGTGGGAAATAATGAGGCTGGATCCCCCGTCGACTAGAATCCTGGTGATAAAGTGATCCTCGCATTGTGCAGTGATGTGCAATGTTTTGTTGTGACCGAGCCCTTCTGGCAGTAGTTCATCTTCGTGGAAAGTGATCTTATGGCTTTCCAGTACCTGCCCCACCATGTTTTCCATTTCTCCTTCTGTTATGTTGCTGGGAACATATGCTTCATTCAGTATTTTTATTCAAGGAATTTTTATGTGCCTCAGAGCTCTGTAGAAGAGCCAGAATGGAAATTTGTGCTGGCGTCTTGTTCAGTTGTTCAATGATTGAGTACTATTAGGCCTGTACTTCCTTCAAAGGTCATTGGGTCTAGTTTCAATAGTTCGCCGGGAGGCCTGCTTGCTGGAATCAGCTAAATGTTCCGGGGTGTACACCCTGCCTGTCCTGTTCATGCCTTGTGCGGCGATTACTTCCCCGGTGTATGTATTTCCCTTACTTCTAGCCTCAACGGTGTAATCCTAAGGTATAGCATTTGTTTTGAACGGGGATATATCCATCATGGAGACTGGAATTGGTACCCTGGGTAACACAGAAACTTCAAACGACGCAGGCGCCTCTGGAACCCCAAACTCAACTTCAATTGGTTTTGGTGCCTTAGCATATGTGCTTTAAACTCGAGCGGCACAGACAAATTTACCACATCGCCCTCAGAGGGCTGAACTTGAACAATAATGGGATTGAGAGTAATTGCTGGCTTCTTAGGTTCGTCTCCTTCCACTATCAGACCGATTGACACTTTGGTGTCCCAATCGTCTTCAATATCGATCATATGGATGACTCCACCCTTGTGATCAGGCAGAGGGGGGTTACGGACATTGGGAGCGAGCTCCTTTGCTATAATGATCTAGTTGTCTATTAGGTTCTGAATTTTGTCTTTCAACGAGCGACACTCGTCGATGGTATGGCCTTTCATCCCGGAATGATATGCGCAAGTTTTGTTCGGGTTGATCCATTGAGAAGGGTTTTCTAGAGTTATGGCTGGGATAGGGGTAACGTAACCAGCTTTTTTGAGTTTCTCAAACAATTGGTCAATTGGCCGGCTATGGCTGTATATTGTCTAGGAGGTTTGCGGTTGAAGTTTGGTCTAGGTCGAGGAAAGTTTTGGTGGGTAGGCCGGTGATGGGTATTGAGAAGGTTGGGAATTATATGTTTGGTACACCGGTGCAGGTTGGGAATATCTTGGTGAAGTGGGTTGATATGGGGGCGGTGGAGGTGATTGGTAGGCAGATGGTGGAATCTGGTAAGTGGGTGATGGGGCTTGGTAGTTTAAGGTAGGTTGATATGTGAGTGGAGCTAAGGGATAGTTTTGGTACTTCATAGGGGAGTTGTTCCTTTGCACAGCCATTACGAAATTCACATCCTTTTCTTTGACGAGCCACTAGACTGTAAGGCCTTGTTGGTAGCTTGCAATGCCTCGAGGTTAGTGACCATACCATTTTTGATGCCTTCCTCGATCCTTTCTCCAAACTTAATGATGTCGGAGAACTTTTGGCCTTCTATTAGCATCAGCCTTTTGTAACACTGTGGATCCTGAGCATGGATGAAAAATCTGTTCATTTGCTCTTCCTCCAAGGCCGGTCTGACCTTAGTAGTTTCTGACCTCCAACGAGTAGCATACTCGCAAAAGGTCTCTGTAGGCTTCTTCTTGAGATTCTGGATATAGAACACATCTGGTGCATTCTCAGTGTTGAACCTAAACCGATCCATAAAAGTCAAATGCCATGTTCACCCAACTAGTCCATTTCTTCTCATCCTTGCTAATATACCAAGATAAAGCATCACCCTTCAAGCTGCTAAGCTCCTCATGAACAGCTTCATGCGGATCTTTTCGTCTCTTCCAACTCCTACCAACTTGTCACAATACATTCTTAAGTGGACCCTGGGATCACCTGTACCATCGAACATCTCGAACTTAGGAGGTTTGTACCCCTCCGGGAGCTCGACATCTGGCTGAACACAAAGATCTTCATAATTCAACCCTTCAACACTTTTGTTACCTTCGAAACTTTGGACCCAGCTATTCAATTTCTTGATTTCAGCGGCCAAATTCTGAATGAGGGAGCTTTTGTCATCTGACTCGACTGCACTGGTGATTATCTAACTGTAATGCGGCATGGTGTCCACAAAGATTGGAGTGTTATGGTCTTTTGTGGTGTTTTGTGGTTCAGAAATGTGCAGTGAGTGTTATGAATGGATTGCATTATATGTTATGGGATGTTTTGTGGTGGTGCGGGGTTCTGAGTGTTAAAATCAGGAGCAGCAAGAGTGATTGACAGGGTCACCAGATTTCTAACTTGGTCTAATTCCTCTCGGAATCTTAGCAAAGTTTGCTCCAAATGAGCAGCAGTCTCCTTGGTGATTGCGGTGTTCTGAGAAGTTTCCTCAAGTTCTTTCCTAGCGCTGGTATCTCCCATTTTGCCTTTGTTAGTGTTTCTAGTAGGACCCGGAGGAGGAGGAGGTGTAGGACCCTTGGACCTTGTTGACTATGCTGACGGTGCCAAAATTCACGAACTAACCTTTAGGGAGGGGAATAAAAATAAAAGAAAAACAAAAGGTAGAAAGCTAGGGCGGATTCTGATAATATTGCGATGTTAAACACATTGTGCGGGAATATAAATCGCGCCCTAATTTTTGGGTGCCTCGTTGTGCCCGAAGTAGGCCTAGTGATAAATTGTTTTTTTTTTGGAGAAATTATGATTCTAAATGCCTCATTTTATTGATAAAACAAAACGAGTCTTAAAATAACTGAATGATAAAATATGTCAGTAATGGCCAGTGGCCTTATTAAATTAAGAGAGCATGAAATAAAAGATCCTAACTATTTGGTCCCAGAAGGACCTTCCCCAGATTCGGTACTCTTGCGTCCCTCGTACAGTTGCATCAACTCGCGTGCCCCTAACAGCAGATAAGCTCGAGCTAGATATTCGCCTACACTTTCCTCAGCATTCTGACAGTCTTCAATTCTTTTTAAGAACTTTCCTTCAAACTCTACCAGACCTCGCTCCAGATACCCCAAACGGTTATTGGCGCTGACAACCATATCCTTCCATTCGTTGATCAGCTTTTCTTGGGCTTCCTGTATTTCCCGATGTTCATTCTCACATTCTTTCATCTACTTGCGCAATTGATTGTATTTAACTTGTGCTTCAGTTTTCTCGTCAATGATCCTATGACCGTGGACGAATTCTAAACGACCCAAACCAATGTGATCATCTTCCAACCAACCTGTATAGTGCGGCACACACCTGGCATGATACTTGTCGGGTTTGATAGACTCCCTTCCTAAGAACATCTTGCATTGCCACATCTACTGAGCGTGAAACCTATGTGGGCTATCATCATCTTGAAACTCATCCCTGAAGTGGCTCATTTTCTCTATCCTAGGTATGATTTGTTTTCTTCCAGCTTGCCTCGTGGCCCGGAGTGGGACATAAGGATGAGTCCCCCTTAGAACAATGAGTATGAGGAATAATGCGTCTCGCGAACGGATGATAAACTCCTCTATTTGAAACCACTCGAACATCCACTGAATTTGCTCTTCTTTTAGATTTTCGAACAACTCTACCCATGCACTGGCGTCCTCTGGCTGAGCGAACCTGTTGGGCATGAAATTCATTCGCTTTGGGTGATGATAAGCGATATGGTCGTCCCAATACCTACATATAATTTCCTGTCTGTACTCGTCTTTCTGGAGGTGCTCTATGAGCCAAAGCTGATGTAGCAGATTACAACCCTCGAAATGCGGAGCCCCTCGCTGATATTTTCCTATAGCCCAATATATTTCCGCAATGATCATAGGCACTATGCTGAAAGACTGGCCATAAATTCCTTCCATTAAGGTCTTGGTCACCATGGCTAGTCCGGTGTGGATCCTAGCCTTCTTCATAGGGAAAATTATCATGCCCAAGAAGCAAAACATGAACACAAACGCCCTTCTATGTATATGTCCCAAAGAAGTGAGAGCAAATTCGTCCATGTAGGAGTGACAGGACTTGCTGTGGCCATATCTCTCGTACAATAAGTTGAAGGGTATGTATAAGTCCTTCAAGCAAGAAAGGTCGAGATTTTTCTTGAGTCCCATCATCTTGAGAAAGCCTCTACCTATGCGGTTCTCCAGCATAAGCAGACCCGGAGTCTCCCAAGGGATACCAGCTAGGCCCCCTATCTCTTCTAGTAAAAGGGTCATTTCCAAATTTCCGAAGCGGAACACTGATCAATCACCATCCCAAAACAAAGTGGTAGCCTCAATGATCTTGTTGTTGGGTTGGATTTCCCGAAGTGAGGGCAAGTTTCCTATGTATTTGCGGATGAGGGTTCGATCACAACCATGAAGATCTTCCCACCAGCTTAGCGACATTGGGTGAATGTTGGATACCATACCGAATCTGGGGACGTCATGCCTCATTTCTACAAAACAAAAGGGTTAGACCCTACCCCCGCCTGACTCGACTTATTTAAATCAATAATTAGCAGGAAAAAGTACTTAAGTTCTCCAAATAAATGCACATAATGTGAAGGAGTCCGTTTGGGTCTCGAGGAAACCCGGTGGACTTTTGGTTTAGGCTATCTTAAGGAGTCATTATGCAGAAAACATAACTGACTCGGCTAGGTTTGACCATGATGCATGAACAATTTAATGGAATAAGGTTTCTACTTTTGAAGTGCTAGACAAGGTACCCTTGAGTGGACAACTCAAGAGGGAAAGGCGTGGAATCGTCGACTACACTGTTGATCGACTGGTTTTACCGCAAATATGCCTTTGCCACATTTAGGGGGATTATAATATCGGAAGGGCGCAACCACTCGTTATAAGCGTTGCTATAGGATTTGTTTTGAAACGAGTGGAATATGATGTTGAGTAATAAAGTTACAATAATAAAGAAAATAACATGTATTTTCACGTTCATAAAGATTACAATAAATACTCGGAAATTACAACGGAATTGAAATAATAAAGTAGTAAAAGAAGAAATTAAAGGGAAAGAAAAACATGAAGAGCCATGTTAGTAATTTTGATGAAACAATCAAGAACGGGAAATAAATGCGATTAAGTAAGCAATAAAGTCACAAAAGCAAGTAATGGTAAAATCCTAAAAGAAATCCCCAGCAGAGTCGCCATGTTGTCGACGCCCCCTTTTTCACCCCCTAAAGGGGTGGAATCAGGTTTACGACATTATGGACAAAACAACTCTCGTTCCCTTTGGAGGAACCAGGTTATGAAATTTGAAGAGTCGACAGCTAATGATTATAGTGCATTATGATACTTTTTAGAGAAAATAAAGGATTCGAAGGAAAACCAGAGTTCGGGTAAGGGTTTGAGATTATCTCGAGGGGAAGGTGTTAGGCACCCCTCAAGATCCACTAGTGTGATTCCCGACCTTGCTTAGTTGTGACTTTACGAAGAAAAAGAGTAAATAAACAAGGTTTTCACATAAGGAATACAAATAAGTTGAAAGTTTTGAAAGGAAAGATAGAAAAGACGTAAATGCTTTTTGGAAAGAAAAAGTAAAATTTCTAAAAACATCATACCATATGAATAAAGAGAGAGGGTCCTAGGTTTAAATATAATATGGATCACGTTGGTGCAATATCCAGCAAGTCATTTCCGCACGAGATATTAGCGCACCATTATCACCATCTCCATATGCTACCCTTCCCACCCGTTAATGTATTTAAGCGCGATTGGTTTCGTTTCCTTATTGCATGCTAGTACCCGTACCAACCTATTAGTCCCAGGGTATTTAGGACTTCTAATATTAAAAGGGAAAGGAAAGGGATAGAGGCATATATGGGGTTCAAAATGATAAAATACTAGTGGCGACAAACAAAACACATAACAAGTAGAGGGATTAACAAACAAACACGCAAGGCTCACAGAAAACCCCGTAAATAAGCTAGCATATAGTTTAGCATGTCTTGCACATACTGATTTGGTCTTTCAAATTAAACGGCTGACGGACTAATTTAACACATGGAGTTGGATAAAAAGTTTGCATTAGGCAACCTGGATCCAATTGTTAGAAATTGACGTATTTTAAACGGGTTATTGATTAAGAACCTTATGCGGGAGAGTTTGAAACAATAGATTGAAAATTACACAAGTTCAGAGATGACTTTGACAAGAGGGGTTGCTCTGATGGTAAGGAACCCTCACTTCCAACCAAGAGGTTGTGAGTTCGAGTCTCCCCAAGAGCAAGGTGGGAAGTTCTTGGAGGGAAGGATGCCGGGGGTCTATTTGGAAACAGCCTATCTACCCCAGGGTAGGGGTAAGGTCTGCGTACACACTACCCTCCCCAGACCCCACTAGGTGGGATTATACTGGGTTGTTGTTGTTGTTATTGTTGTTCAGAGATGGCTTTGAAAATCAACAAAATTGTTTAAGTGAAATACAATAGAGTTGTAAAGAAGAGTTCCGAAAATGAAAATACTTTGAAAGTAAGAACGAGTTAAAGACTGTTTTGAAATAGTTGCTTCATGAGATGAATGAAAATTCAGGCAGAAAGTTGAAAGCTGTTTCAGGAAAGAAGATGCAAGTTTAGAAAATTTAAGAGCATTGCAAAGTGGTAAGACTTTTTGAAATAAACAAGTTTGGACGAGTTTTGTTGAAAACGCTGAAGCTAATTGTCGGGTTATTGCTTACACAGATTTAAGCGAGTTTGAAAACCTATAGGCAGGGTATCTATACCTTGATTTTTAGGACTTGTTACTATTATTAAACTGGTATGAAATGAGTATTTGATTATTCTATAGTTTACCTAGCGTTTATGCATTTCCAATTGGTATCATTTCTATATGCAACTAATTGTTTGATTATTAGGTCCTATAGGAAGGATTTCCAATGATTGAGTTAAGAAATATTAAAAACCTATAGACATGGTATCTAGGTGATTGAGTTATAACATTAAATCGTATAGGCATGGTATCTAAGCGACTGAGTTATAACATTAAATCCTATAGCCATGGTATCTAGCCTTAATTACATGCAATAAGGTAAACCCCTCCCACACCCTTTACTAATAGTTCCCCGAGTTTATTTTTACAAGATTCTTACTGAAAATAAAGTAAATAATAGAAAATTCATCACAGCCTACAGCTAGAACCGAGCAGCCTAATTCAATCTTGAGATCCAATAACATGTGTTTCACCAATTCCGGATTCCAGGTTCTAAGGCCTTCTCTTAGAGTGTTTCAAAGTTCCAAGGGCTTTCAGGAAGCCCAGGCAATACTTATACCCTAGAGATTGAATTGAGTAGTGCAATATGTGGAATTACCCGCCCTTAGGCATCCAAGTTCAGAGGGAGCTCCAGGGTCCCTAAGCATGGCTTACCACAGGGGGTAGGACTTAAATAACTGAGAATAAGTGTAAAGTGAGGGGATTAGAGGAAGACCAAAGCAAACGATGGTCATACCCAATCATGAGTGGGACTGGCACACCCCTGACCCTTTACGTGGCTTGGACAAATAAGAGCAGGCTTGAGAAAGTCAGACTTAGGCTGAATGGTGATTAGAACACCACCAGACTTGAGTCAAGCTCAACACATAACAAGGGTTAAGGGAATGGGATCGATTATAGTATAGGTTTTGGGCAACCTAGTTCTAAACTGGGATTGATAAGGAAGCATTTGTACCAACAAATAGGATTAAGCCACGAGGATTTGGGGAAAAGGATGTACACGAAAGTACTAATACAAGCATAACAGAATCAAAGACATGGGAATATGGGGTAGGGATGTATAGGAAAGTACTAATAAAAGAATTACAGAATCAAAAGACTTGGGAATATGGGGTAGGGATGTGGCATGCTGAAATTTAACTTCATAATGTAAGAAAGTCGAACATAAGAAGGCATATGAAAAGGGTAAATAAACACGTAGTTTGGAGATTGTATTTAAATCATGGACATACCAGTTGTAAACTCAAATAGTAAAGCAAGTAGGGCGGATAGAATCCTATAGCTTAGCCTTGGCTTTCAGCCGGCTAAACCCAAAAAGCAGAACAAGTAGCAGAGAAGAGCAAAGAAGAGAAGAAAGAGTTTAATGAGTGTGAACTTGTAATTGTTCGTGTGTGAAGTAAAAGGGGTGGGGTTTTTTTTATAGTTTGAACGTAAGAAGTAAGTAAGGCAAGAAAATAAATTAGTATTNTAAAATAGAGTTCCATTTATGGAAAGAAAATCAAGAATAAGTTGTAAAATAAAGGGTAAATGCATATAAAGTTTTGAAAGATACATGGTTTTAAGCAGATAAGGCATGAATAGAATCACTAATCACATAGTAAATCAACGAATGAGGGATTCGAACTCAGTATTGAATTTAGTCAGAAAAATAGGCCCAAGTCAGAGAATCAAATAAAATCAACCCCCAAAATTAGGGTTATTTGAAAGGAAAAAATATGACTATAAAAAGATGCACAAATTCAAGCATGTGAGGCTAAGATTAGCAGAAGAGTCATGTAATCAGACAGCAAAAGAACATAAACATGAAATGGAATTTGAAGTTCTCGCAGAGCTTAGCAAGAAATCAGAAGCACGACAGGAGTTTAGATTGTTAGGGCTTTGGAATTAAATAGGCAGCAGACAATCAAACACAAAACACAGAAAACCCCCAAAATCTAGGGTTTTCATCATATTTCCAATATAAAGAAGAAGGCATAGGCAAAGATGAACTCAGAAAGAACAGAATCATTCATGAAAAGTATAATGAAAGCAAAGAACACAGTAAAAAACTAGAAACAACACGGTAAAGTAAAATACATAGGAATCATAGTAGAAAATACTTAGGAATTATAGCAAAAGTAAAAGAAATCACAGTAGAGCAAAAAATCGGAGAAACCCTAAGCTTTAAGAAGATGAACAGTTCGAAAACAAAATCTTCAAAAAATGTGGAAAACACTTTGAAATCATAGAAAATAACATAGATATAAATTAGATCTTAAAGAGAAACAAAGAAGAAAAACCTCGGAGACTTAGGGTTTCAGCGAAAACCCTAGAGAACGAGAAAGGGCTGGAACGGTCTGTTCTTGAGTCAAAGACGTAGTAACAAGGCTAGGATTCACTAGAAGGATAACAGAAATAGTCATATAACTCAAATCAGAGGACATCTGAACCGGTCATCTTCAAGATCGGACTTCGATCTTTGAACAAAGGGGTCATAGAAGGGAGTGGGGGGTGAGTATAGGTTGCAGAAAGTCTAGGAGGCCATGGTTTCCGGTGAAACAAGGTCGGAAAAGGGTCGGAGGGGGGCTACAGTTTGTGGTTGAGAGCATTTGGGGACGGAGAGGGTTTAAAGGCGACTGCTGAAGAGAGAATGAGGGGGATTAGGGTTCGGGTCTAGTTTAATTTAGGAAAGGGGAACGTGGATCGTTGATTAAAATAATCAACGATTCTGATTTAAAAATGGGTTCCGGGTGGGTTAGTTAATAGGGTATCGGTCGGGTAATTTATGAAATTGGGTAGTGTAATTGGGGTTAGATTGGGGCTGGAATTGGGCTAAGATTGAAATTAAAAGGGCTACAAATTAAATAGCCAATTTTCCCTAATTGATTTTTATAAAATAGTAAAGGATGTTCGAAAATCAAATTAAAATACTAAATTAATAAAAAGTGCATAAATACAAATTTAAAAATATTAGAAATGATTTTTTGATTACAAATGCTATGAAATCGAGAAATAGGCAAAAATTGCAATTTCATGCAGTTTTAATTTAAAAATACCAAACGGACGTTTAAAATCATGTAAATTATATTTTTGTGTAAATGTGAGAATAAAATAAATTATTCACCAAAACGACAAGTTTTGGTAATAGTTATTGGATTTTATAGTGGAAAAATACCAAAACCTTTGTGGATGCTTATATATGCATATACATGCTATTTTGAAAGTATTTTGAGTATAAAAATACATAGGGAAAAATTGGGTATCAATAGTATGGGAGGCAACCCAGAATGTGTTGTAAGTGTAGTTTGTAATGTCATGTAAAAAAAAAGAAAAAAAGAGAGGTTGAGGGAATCTTAATTGCGCTCGTGCCGCGTCGTGCCACGACATTAAATCAGGCGCTTCTTGGGAGGCGACCCATGATAGTATAATTTCTAACATATTGTATATATGCAGGATAGTGCAGAGGACTTTGCATCACGAGCCTTGGCATAACATGGGTAACGTAGGCATTAAAAGAGGTAACAATAGTGCCTAAGGGGAAAAACAATAAAAAGAACCCCGAAATTGGCATGCAGGAACAGGTCCACCGCGGTCGCGGCGTAACCACGGTAGGACCGCGGTCAGAGACCCTCTTTGAAGAGGGTGCACCATGGTCACGGCGTAAGCGCGGTGGGACCATAGTCAGAGACCCTCTCTGAAGAGGGTCTACCGCGGTCGTGGCGTAATCGCGGTGGAACCGCGGTAGGTATGAACGGGCCCAGGTATAATTTGCATAATTTTTTTTATTTTATATTTTTTTTCCTCTCTTTCCTCGATTTAATTAACCTAACCTAACCCACCCTCCCTATAACCCACCACCCACTTTCTCTCCACATTTTTCATCTTCTCTCATTCTTCTTTCCAAAATCTTTCTTCATCCTTCTTATTCTTATTTCCAAAACCCACTCGCTCTTCCTTCTTCTTCTTTCCATAATCCAATAACCCTGTTTTTTATTCCTTCTTCTTATTCCCTTCCTCTAACCAAACCCTACATCTCCACAACCCCCACCAAAAATGCCCCCTATCTCTCCACAACACCCCAAATTTTCCCCAAGACTCCATGGTAATCTTCAAGTACTATGGCCTGAAAGAAGCGTAGGAACTCAGAAAGCACTTCCAAAGTGGCGACGTATGATGCCACCTGGTTCACATCCGAGGAGGCAGAGGACAGGTTTTATGGTAAATCTACAAATAGCTTTGTCCATGAGATTGCTATTGAAAGGGCTACCCTCTGTGTAAAAAAACTGGACATGTACGAGGAAATCAGACAAATGGGGATGGAGTTCTTTTTCGAGGAACCTAAAATGGCCAACCCAATGATAGTCCGGGAGTTCTATGCGAACTGCCCAGAACATATGTGTCGTTCTGTGGTTGTGCGGGGCAAAGTGGTAGATGCCTCATTACTGAAGATTCGCCAGGTCTTGTAGCTGCCCCCGTTTACTGGTGAAACTGATTATTACCACAATTCTCCAGGGGTAGATTGGGACACTCTGATTGAGTCAATATGTTCAGGGGACGACCTGTTTGGATACAGGAGTACATGACCCTTCATTCCGAGTCATTTACATGGGAGGCTAAGTGCTGGTTCACCATTATTTGCAGCAGGTTATTGCCCACAGGAAACAAGTCAGATGTGATGACTTACAGGCTCTTTTGGTTTGTTGCTTCGTAACTAGGAAGGACATTGATGTTGCTAAAATGATTAGAGATGAATTGATCATTCGATCACCTATGATCACTAAGGGGTTTTACTTCCCCTCATTTGTGACGAGGTTATGTCTACTGGCTGATGTCCCAACCAGTCCTACAGATGGAACTTTGCCCACAAAAATAGCATTCAAAGCTTCGAAGATCGAAGTGGGCAGAGATGCACCCACACCCATTGAGCTTGACGACGATGATGACATCCCAGCACCCATGGCACCACCCAGGAGATCTTATGATGCTGCCGAATCCTCTCGGCCACCCCAAACTGGGGAGGGGTTCTCTAGATCACACTCCAGCTGACCCAGGTAGCCGTCTTTTGAAGAAGAGGTGGCAGAACTTCGCACCTCGGTAAATGGCCTGCATATACGTTTGGATGCCATGTCTAGATGGCAAGCCAGGTCTAAGAGCCGGATGATGTATTGGTTCCATGCTATAGGGAGGGCCTGTAACTTGGAAACCAACACCATCTCTGACTCCAACTGATGACCAGGGAAGTTCTCTTACCCTTCTGCGCTTTAATTGTTTTATGATATGAGGACATGCCATATTCTTTTTGTGTGGGGTGGGAGACTTGATTTAGTGTGTGTATTGTTAGAATATATATGCATTAAGTATGTTGTAGCTTTGTGTTTTTTTTGGTTTGTATTTATATTAGAGGTCACTGACTTGGCCCAATGACGGACACTTGTCGACGGGTTTCTTGAGGGCTAAGGTCAGATAAAAAAATATCTAGAAAAGGTAGGAGAATCTTCCTGATGACGGACCACTTAGAAAGAACTCTTGAGGGAAGTAGTCTAATCAAAAAAGGCCAACAAGATTTTTTTATTTTATTTTCTTTTTAGGTAGTGTAGTAATTCCCCCTTATTTTTTCTTTTGACCACGATTCTTTTCCTGATGATGGACCACTTAGACAGTATTCCTGAGGGAAGTAGTCTTACTTGAACGATCACATGATTGTGGTGACAAACTAATTCGGAATGAGTTACATGCCAAATGTATGTGAGGTAATACATGTATTCTATGCTTGCATGCTATAGCTAAAACTTGCCTGGTGTGTGTACAAAGCGAAATAGAAGTTGTTTGGTCTTAGACATGATTTAGGCATTTCTTTGTGTATCATATACAATTGTGAATCCACCTGTACATATTACCATAGTTAACCTCTTTGAGCCTATAATCCTTTTTCTTTGGCAACCACATTACAAGACTTACCTATTTGTTTGAATTAACCATTTATTTGAACCTTTTCACCTCTTATGATCACTTGAATTGTTATGAACCTTGTAAAAGTTAAAGTGTGGGGTGGTCGGTTTGGCTTTCGAGTGGAACTAATTAAATAAGGAGAAAGGTGCACTCGATTAGTAGAGTTGTGGCTTGAATAAGGAGAAAGGTGCACTTGAATTGAAAAAAAAGAAACACCTCGATAAATGGTGGCTCTTGACGCAAGTGTGCCTAAAGAAGAATGGGGTAGTTACATTGATGTTAAGGTGGAATTTTGGGGTGACATAAGGATGAGGTTTAATTGATAAAATGTATGTATTAAAGTGCTTAGGGAGGTTTAGTCACTCTTATATTTAAATGTATCCTACCCGTCCCGTAGCTTACACTACAACCAAATGAAGCCCTATTGATCTTAGACTGAACAACTCGATTAGTAGAGTGTTACACTAAGGGCAAGCTTATGGTGTATCTATATGGAATATGAATGTTTCTTACTGAGAGTGAGTGAATTCGTTCTATCTACAGTTCCTTGTTGTTTGATTTCATGTGTTTGGAACTTCTCTCAAAAATGTGATGTGAGGGAATTTAACTCAAGAAGAAGAAGCAAGTCTTCACTTTTGTTTAGATACATAGAGTAAGCATGTGGCATGGAATTAGAGTCTTCATCTGAGGTGTGGCTATTGAACTACTTAGGTTGTTCCTTCATAATGGTGGGTGTGACATAAATAGGGTAATGCATCAAACGATTAGGCCTAGAAGTGTGGTTCAACTTGCTCGAGGACGAGCAAAGATTTAAGTGTGGGGTGTTGATAATAGGTGAATTAGACTATAATTAGGCCCTAAAGAACCACATTTTTATATAACTTTATAGTAAAAAGTGATAACCAAATGCTCTGATTAGTATATTTCATGCTTTGCAGGCTATATCCAATAAAAGAAGTCTATAAAGTACTTTTTGGATCAATTACGGAGAAAAGGAGGCCAGTCATACAATACCCACAAAGTGCACCAAGCGAAGGGACAGAACTAGAACTGAATCTGGCATGCGGCTGTCCGACCGTAATCGCGGTAGGACCGCAACAGAACAGTATTGTAGGTTCAGAGGACCATTATGTTCGCGGTCATGGCGTAACTGCGGTGAGACCGCGACAGAATGCAGAAACTTCAGGGATCGAAGTGTCAAATCGGGAAACATGGTGTAAAACCCTTATAAGATGTAGAAATTCGACCACATTAGGGCAGACTTGTTTTGGAGATAACTTTTGGAAGATACACAAGAGTGTGAGATCACCCAAAAACATCATAGTTCTTTATCTCTTCTTTTTCTTGCAATTTAAGATTATGAATATTTTCGTAATTTATCTTTACGTTATTAAGAGTAGCTAAATACTTTAGTCTAAGGTTTTGATGGAACATATTGAAGGATGAACTTCTTGATTATGTTAATATAGTTTGCAAGTTAATCTCTATTTGTCCAACTATGTGTTTGTTTTAGTTAATTGACAGAATCCTCAATTAGTTGTGCCAATTTAGTGTGCATAACTCGGAAGAGAGTGCATATTTAGCTAATTGTTGAATAACACAACTCCCAAAGTATAAGAGGGATCTATAACTGCGGGTTTAAAGACGAGATTAGGGATAACGAAGCATTGGGTGCAATCTAAAGTGAGATGTAATAAACAAAGTCAGCTAGCGTATCTCGAGCGAGTGCGTCTAGCAAATTATCACGATTATTCGGGAGAGATTTATAGTAAAAAGAGTGCTCATGATTGATAGAGATGTTTTGGTAAATTTATATGAAAAATAACCGGAAGGGATTCCATCAATAGGGGAAATCACTACCTTAGAACCTTCTCATTATTGTTCACAACCGAAGCGCATTTAGTTTACAGCTGTTTATTTATTTTCAACCTTAGTAATTAGAAATACCATAAACTATTATTTATAACGTTTGGGGAAGTTGATTCTAAAGAATTTAGTAAGTCTTACAAAAGTAATTGATAGGTTAATTCTCTGTGGATTCGACTCTGGGCTTAAATACTCAAGTTATATTTGCAACGTCCGCGTGTCATTTTATAAGGCATAGTTGGGTGTGAGCACATCCCCGAAGCTAACTGAATCATCTGAAACCATATCCGATCCCTCTAACTCATAATTCAACATGTGGTTGACTTTCTCAAACAACGCCTTCCTTAAAGAGACTATGTGTCTTAGTTCTTACCATATTCACTCTGAACTTAGGCCAATCAACTCAACCACAAAAAACATGGATAACAAAGCATAAAAAGGCTGAAATGGGGAAACGCAGCGGTAACTCATGAGGCAAAGGATTGGGTCATCGCACTTAAACTCTATGCCCTGTCAAACAAGTTCACATAAATTAAAACGGATGGAGTACATGTTAACTCAACAAGATATTATAAACAAAAATGTACACACATGTAAAAATGTACATGACAAAGTAGATAAGGTATAGTTCTTTATTTCTCCTATCTTCATTTGTCTTCAAATAAAGAAAATGATGGACAACTTAACTAGCGTTTAGATATAGATTTTGTTAAAACTTGAAAATATAGTTTTTGAATTTATTTTTGAAAAATAAATTTTAGAAGTTGAAATTGTACCTGGATAGGCATCTTATTTGAATTTTTTTGAAGTTTTGTGAGTGGATAAAAAAAATTCCACACAAAAACCACCTTAACTAGATTTTGGGAACTTGAAAAACAATTTCAAATTTTTTTTTCAAAAACTGATTATAATCTATGAACAAACAATATGTTCAAAGAAAAATTGATTTTTTTTTTCAAAATCTATGCCTAAACGGGAGCTTACCTTCTAGCAAAATTTGAAGCCATGGAAAATGCCAGATTCTTAAGGACTTGAAGCGTAATTAAAGAGTTCCAAAATGATTTGGATATTTGTGAAAAATGAATATGATTTCACACAGAATTTCTCCTTCTATAGCATCTTTTTATTGTCCTATATAAGAAGTGCGAGTAAAGCTGCTCAAGTAGACATCACTTCGTCAACATCCATGCTTCACCGAAAATATATTTACCATTGATTTTGCATATTATTATGCAAAATTCCACCACACAGTTTAGTAAATAAATAAATGAATTTTCTAAACTATTTTCGAGGCACAAAACAGCTACACATGTTGCGAAAGCAGGTGTGGTAGTTGCTGAATCAGTGGCCCCACCTTAATTTACTGCATTTCATGGTAAATAAGTACATTTGCTATCTTTTTAAAAAAGGGTGTCATATCAATAGGTCTCACACAAATTTATCATTTCCAAAATCCAGCTCATCGATTTGAATAGATTTACCAAATAGTAAAATTGATCAAAATAAATTTCCATTAAAACAAGAGAAAGGAAATGAATTTCCATTCACTGCATGCGTTTCCCTAAGGTCATTATTAATTATAGATATAGAATAGGTCTATTACTAATTGCTCATGGAGAATTAGGTTTAAACAACATTAACATAAATTGCTCGAAAAAGGTTGTTAAACCAATCACTAATTTGTTCTTGAAATATGTTGAATAATTAATACACAAACAAAAAAATCCAGTTAAATAAGAAAGACAAGCTAAAATATATGTCACGACACAAATCCCAAACTTGATCGTGATGGCGCCTCTCGTGAAGACAAGACCAGCTAGTCTAGCCCAATTTGTCCTTTAAAACAGTAAGTTAACACAAATAAAGTATAATCATGGTTTAATAGTACCAACTAGCGGAAAGTATAGATTAAAATGCAGAAATCCAACCCAATACAGCCCTAACCGGGGTGTCACAAGTCATGAGAAACTAATGAATCCTGATACAAGTCTACTAAATACGAATTTCGATACAATAGTTCCATTAACATGGAAATGATAAGATAAGGGAGGCACGGGGGCTGCGGATGCGAACAACTACCTCGTAGTCTCCGAAACACCGCCTGGACTGGAAGTATCAGCTCTCAGGAGTGGAAATCTGCTATGCTTGAATCTGCACACACAGTACAGGGAGTAATGTGAGTACTCCGACCCAATGAGTAATAAATATAAATAATGGCTGAAAGCAAGAAAATACATAAAGGCACAAAACATTCTATATAGAAGCAGTAAAATCACTTAAAATAGTATATCAGTGAAATATCAAATGGAATCTCTTTTAAAACCAGTAAAATAGGTAATTTGGCCATAAATAACAAGTAGAAATCTGCCCCTCGGGCACAGTATCAGTAACTCAGGACAGTATCAGCCACTCAGGCTCATTGTCAATAACTTAATATAGTATCATCCCCTGGGGCTACCTCACGATCACTCGTATCAGCCCCAATTGTATCAATCACTTAGAACATTGGGTACCCCCGCTCACTATGGGTGTGCAGACTCCGAAGGAGCCCCTTACGGCCAAAGCGCTATATCAAGCCACCTCGTGGTATCATCACTCAGCATATCCTCGTATCACTTAAGCCACCGCATGGCATATAAAGTATCTCAGGCCCTCGGTCTCATATCACTCACCATATCCTCACATGTGGCCCTCAGCCTCACTCAGCCCGAAAATCATCAAAAGCCCCTCGGGCATTAGTAAAACAGTGGTTCTCAACCCAAAATATCATTTAGAAATATTAGTTAAGTTTCCAATCTGTATAAAAATAGCTGAGTTTGTAAAACCATAAATATCAACTGGACTGCGTTTAAATATAAGTCGAAATAGTGAGGAAATAGTGATAAAAATCCCTGAAGGGTCCAAATAATTGGCACGAAGCCCAAATATGGCTATCAGCCCAAATCATGATGATAACAAATAATTTTCAGTCAAATATACAGTAAAATCATCAATCGGGATTGATCAAGTCACAATCCCCAGTAGTAAAATACCCTGCGCTTATCAACTAGCGCGTGTCTCACCTAAATATAGCACTACGATGTGCAAATCCGATGTTTCAAACTCTCAGGACATCATGTCCACTCATTACTCACCTTGAACCGGCTATTTCTTTAACTCACGACGCCTTTGCCCCTCGAATTGTCCTCCACCTGTGTTGAATCTATCCAAAATCAAAACGAATACGTCATATATGTTATGGGAACAAAGCCCAATCAAAACAATTGAAAAATACCAAAATTCTTAAAATTAGCAAAACTTGAGCCTCGGGCCCATATCTCAAAACTCAAAATATTTTACATCAACAGGTTCCTTATCTCCCCACGAGTCTAACCATACCAAAATTATCCAAATCCCATCATATTTCGACCCTGAAATTCGTGCTTCTATCTAAGATGGTTTTCTAACTTTTCCAACAAAATTCACAGATTAAAAGCCAAAACTAGTAGTAGATTCAAGTTTTCCAGCCAAAATTGAGTTAAGAACACTTACCCCGATCTTCTCTCCAAGAAGTTCACGATATCTTTCTTCATCCTTTGCCACCAATAGTGTTGTCTAAGGTCCTGATACATCTTTGCGGCACCCGGATGAGTGGAATACCGCGAGCTCTGGGCCTCCTTCAATCTTAACTCCCGAAACCCATCCACATTGGGCACGCAAGGCCCTAAATACTCAATACTCTATCATCACCAATGGTCACATCTATGGCATCATCATGCTAGACCCTGTCCTTAAGGACAAGCAAACGCGGACCATCATACTGGCACTCTCTGATGCGATCATACAAGGAAGATCGAGAAACCATACAACCTAACACCCGACTGGGCTCCGAAATATCTAGTCTCACAAACCGATTGGCCAACGCCTTAACATCAACTACAAGGGGTCTCTCGCTAATTGGAATATAAGCTAAACTCCCCATACTCAATGACTTTTTGCTCAAAGCATCGACCACCACATTGGCCTTCCCCGGATAATACATAATAGTAATATCATAATCAAAGAAACTCTAGCCATCTCCGCTGTCTCAAATTAAGATCCTTTTGCTTGAAAAAATTCCGAAGACTGCGATGATTAGTGAATACCTCACAAGATACGCCATACAAGTAGTGCCTCCAAATCTTCAATGCATGAACTATGGCAGCCAACTCCAAATCATGAACAAAGTAGTTCTTCTCGTGGGTCTTTAACTGACGGGAAGCATAATAAATAACTCTACCCTTCTAGATCAATACACAACCAATTCCAACTCTTGAAGCATCGCACTATACGGTATATGAACCTGAAGCTGATGACAAACCAATACTGGAGTTGTGGTCAAAGTTGTCTTGAGCTTCTCAAAGCTTTCTTCATACTCATCCGACCATACAAATGCAGCACCATTCTGAGTCAACTTGCTCAGGGGCGATGCAATGGAGGAAAATCCCCGAACAAACTGGCGATAATATCCTGTCAACCCAAGAAAACTACGAATCTCTGTGGCTAATGACGGTCTAGGCCAACTCTGAACCACCGTATCTTCTTTGTATCGACCTGAATACCCTCGTTGGACACCGCATGTCCTAAGAAAGACACTGAACTGAGCCAAAACTCACACTTGGAGAACTTTTCACAAAGCTTCTCCTTCCTCAATCTCTACAATACAACTCGCAAATGCTTCGTGTGCTCCTCCTGACTACGCGAGTACACCAATATATCATCAATGAAAACAATAACGAACGAATGCAGATAAGGTCGAAATACACTGTTCATTAAATTCATGAACGCTGCTGGGGCATTGGTCAACTCGAAAGACATGACAAGAAACTCATGGTGACCATATCTAGTTCTGAAAGAAGTTTTAAGAATATCTAAATCCCTGATCTTCAACTGGTGATAACCATAACAGAGATCAATCTTGGAAAACACCCTAGCTCCCTGAAGATGGTCGAACAAATCATCAATCTGAGACGAGGTATACTTGTTATTAGTTGTTACCTTGTTCAATTGCCTATAATCGATACACATCCTCTTTGTTCCATCCTTCTTATTCACAAACAGAACTGGTGCACCCTAAGGTGACATACTAGGCCGAATGAACCCCTTGTCTAGGAGTTCTTGTAGCTGCTCCTTCAATTCTTTCAACTCCGCTGGTGCTATATGATATGGCAGAACAAAAATGGGATGAGTGCCCGGCACCAGGTAATTACCAAAATTAATATCCCTGTTCAGCGGCATGCCCGACAGGTCTGCAAGAAATATATCGGGAAAATCCCTCACAACTGGAACAGAATCAATACTAGGAGTCTCAGCTCCAGCATCCCTTACAAAAGCAAGATACCCTTTCCAACCATACACTGGGCCTTCAAGAAAGAAATCACTCAGCTAGGAACATAATCAGTCACACCACGCCACTCGATCTGTGGTACACCCGGCATAGCCAAAGTGATTATCTTAGCATGACAGTCTAGTGTAACATGACACGGAGATAACCAATCCATAACCAAAATAACATCAAAGTCCACCATACTTAATAGAAATAGATCAACTTGGGTCTCCATACCCCCAATAGTCACAATACATGACCGGCACACATAGTTCATAACTACAGTATCTCCCAACGGGGTAGACGCATGAACACGCAAAGCAAGAACTTCCCGGGGTACACTTAAATAGTGAGAAAAATATGAGGACGCATCAGAATAGGTGGAACCGTGATCAAATAATACTGAGGCATCTTTGTGGCAAACTGAAACAACACCTATAATGATAGATTCTGAAGCAATGGCATCTGTCCTTCTTGGAATAGCATAAAAACGATCGTGGCCACCAATTGATCGACCTCCACCTCTGGGGAGATCCCTAGCTACCTAACCTCTACCCCTAGCTGGCTAGGCGGGTGGTGAAGTAGCTGGTGCAGAAGTCGAGGGTTGATCTCTTTGCTGAAACTAACTACCACAATGTCGAGGACACTGCCTCCTTATATGCCCAAACTCTCCCCTATTATAACAACTACCCGATGCTAGGGATGGGGACTGAAGGGAACCCCTCGCACCGAAGCAGATACACTCGGCGTAGAAAACCCCTGAGTTGATGGGTCATGAAATGAGCTCTCAGTTGGGAGGGCGTTAAGTGAAGACTGGCCATGCTGAGACCCATGATGCCTACGGCCTGAAGATGCTCCATAATACTATAGATGGGCCGACTGAGAAGGCCTGAAAGAACAACCTCTATCATGCTGGAACTGGCCCCTCGAAGGAGCACCATTGTAACTACCCGATCCACGAGGCCTTTTGGCCTCCTTCTCCTCTCGCTCACTACGGTGAACCGCCTCAATATCATGAGCGACATCAACCACTTCCTCGAATGCAACACTCAACACTCTCTCTCTAGTCATCAAAATACGGAGATGGTAGTTAAGGCCATCCATAAATCTCCTGATCCTCTCACAATCTATCGGAATCATCCAAATGATATAACAGGACAACTGCAAAAACATCATTTCATATTGGGCCACGGTCATATCCCCCTATGTCAACCACTCAAACTGTCTACACAGCTCCTCTCTACGGGGCTGTAGTACATACTTCTCCAGAAAGAGAGCGGATAATTGCTGCCAAGAAAGGGGAGCTGCACCAACAGGCATACACCTCTCAAAATCCTCCCACCAAGTAAAAGAAACCCCAGTAAACTGAAAGGTGGTAAATTCCACACCACTAGACTCAAGAATCCCGGCTGTACGGAGCATCCGCTGACACTTGTCAAGGAAACCCGGGCATCCTCTCCCTCAACACCACTGAATGTCGGAGACTAGAGTCCACCAAACCTCTTAAGACGATAATGCTCATCCTCCGACATAACTGGAACCCTGAACTCCTGTACTGGTGCAACCTGCTAAGCTGGAGGCGCTTATTGCATCTGTAGTCCCTGCACTACCTGCTCAGGTGTGCGAGTAGCGGGGGTTGTTGCCTCCCCTGGCCTACGAAGTAGTTGCTGCTGTGGTGGCCGACACTGCCTGAGCCAGACCAGTGCAAACTATCAAGATCTGAGCCAACGTTTTCTGAAGACCTTAAATCACGATCCGCACGACTGGTGCCAGAACTGATGTTGCTGGAGTCTAATCGGGGGCTGGGGCAGCTGGAGGATCAACAAATGCTACCCTCGCTACTATGCCTTTGCCACGTCTACGACTTCGTGCACAGCCTCTGGTGGCCTTAATGGGTGGTACTGGTGGTCGTCCACCTCGTTCGATAGCTCGTGTCCTCACCATCTGAGAGATAATAGAATAATAGAAGTTTAGCTTCCGATCAACAAAGTCGTAAGACACGAATTTCAAGAATATGAAGTTTTTCCTAAAGGTTCTCTAGCCTCTCAAGGATCAATACAGACATCTCCATACCGATCCGCGAGACACTACTAAACCGGCCCATGACTCGTGAGACCAAGTAACCTAGGCTCTGATACAAACTTGTCACGACTCCAACCCCGGTTGTGATGGCGCCCAAGACACTGCTAGGAAAGCCCAACCAATGAAAAGCCTTATCCCAAATTCATTATACAATTCATTGTTAGCTAACATAATTAAATTACCAAATCAACATAATACAACTGTGGCACGCAGCCCAATCCCACACTCAGTCCAAAAATCACATAGCCCCTCAGGCCATAATAATATAGTGATTTTCAACCCAAAACAACATTAGAAATATTATTTAAGTTTTAAATCTGAGTAAAAGTGGCTGAGTTTGTAAAACAGTATTAACCAATAGAACTGAGTTCAAGTAATATGTCAAAATGGTGAGAAAACAGTGATAGCAATCCCCGAAGGGTTCAAATAGTTGGCACGAAGCCCAAATATGACGATTAGTCCAAATAATTATGATATCAAATAAGCATCAATCAATTACGCGATAAAAACATCACTCGGGATAGACTAAGTCAAAATCCCCAATAGTAAATGACCACACTGATAAATATGAATTGTGCATGTTTTATACCCATTCTTACCTGAGCTTTGTGCATAAATTGCTCTTGATTAGTTCTGAATTGCTTAAAAGTTGCGCTTGATTGCATGTTTGAGAGACTAGATGATGAATATCATAAATCAGCTCAAAAAGGAGTGAAACCTGCCAAGCGCCAAAAGATAACTGAAAGTTGAGAAACAGGTAACTTGTTCGAACCGCACTGTTCTGATGTGCGGCCGCACAGGAAGGTTCAGAAAGCTATCAATTTAAAGCCCAACCTGCACGGTCCGCACAGATTTGTCATGCGGTCGTGCAGGAAAGTTCAGAGAATCAGCAACTCTGAAAAAGATCCACGCGGACCGCAGATATTTCTACACGGTCCACAATGATGATTGATCAGAGGTTCAAAAAGTCAAGGCAAATTTCCATGCGTCTGCACACCAAATCAGTGCGGGTCGCGTGGGTAAAAGATCATTGAGTCCAAATGGGACAATCTCTACAGCGCGGCCGCGCACCATTTCCACGCAGTCCGTGTGACTAAACCTATCCGGCCACATGACATTTTTACGCGATCCGCATCCTCAAGTCCAGAAGCCAGATATGAAGACCAGTTACCATATGCGGCCGCATGACATTTCTATACGGTCCACGATAGACCATCAAGGGTATTTTTGTCCGATTTCCCATGTGTAGTATAAATAGAACATTTTACTCTTTTAGGTGTAGTTTTTGTAATCTATCTGAGCAGCTGAGCATGGGACACTTTTTTATTAGCCTACTTTAGACATTTTTATCTTGCAATTAATGTGAATTCAAGTAGATTAATCTTGTAGTTAATGATTATGTTAATTTCTTCTATTTCTACTTCTTCCGTGTCTAGCTAAACCCATTAGCTAGGGTTGTGGCTCAACCCTAGTGTGAGTAATTAATGGGTGTTTTTGCGTAATGCTTGGATGACGTTGGGTGTTTGGTATTTGGGTTGATTGTATGTTTTCACATGGATTTGGTGATTGCAAACACTAAGTCTAGCTTAGTGGGTCTTGACTCTTCTTGAGAAAGAGAGTCTATGACCTAACATTTAACCCAACAATGATTCGACATGGACCCATGAGAATGGTAGTCCCAAGTAACGGGTTAAACATCGAGAGAGTAACTACCCTACTTGAACCATTAGTTGCTTGGGCAAATTATCCTACCCAATTGGTCTCGAGAGAGTCAATTGGGAAAAATCACTATCTCTACCGAGAGGTGTGAGAGTGAGTGCTAAGTGCAACGATTATCCATATTTCCCATAATTATCATCCTTGTATTAGAATTCTATACCCGTTAGTTAGTCACCTAGGCAAGTGCTACAACCCTAGTGCTTTTCTCTTATTGCATACAACTAGCATCATTACCTATCATAATTTAGTTTACAATTGTAGTTGATAAATTTAGTTCATAAACAAAAGAAAAACCAAAAATGATAGAAGCAAAATTAGGAGCCAAAACACATTCCTGGACTCCACAAATACTCGACTCCCATAACTATCTCCCTGAGGAAATTGACCCTGAAACCACTATCGGGTAAAAGTTGTTAGCGCCCACTCTTCCCAAGGGTTGAGTCCGCTCCGATCACTTTTTGGCGCCGTTGCAGGGGAGCTTATGGTGTTGACTATTTGTGTAGCTAGTTTTGTGTTTTGCTTCTCTTTCCTTCTTTTTACTAACATTATTAATGTCAAACCAACATGCACAAATGGCTTTAAACGGGAATGTCCCTCTTGACAACGTGGTCGCGGGGGAGGAGGTTGATGAAGTTGAACAAGAGGAACTCCAGGTACCATAAATGCCATGGAGAGGTAGAAATGCTAATGCAAATCCTAATGATGCACTTCTAGACCCTCCTCCACCTCCACCAAGAGTTCCTCCAAGGGTCCTTCCTAACCAAGGTTATGCAAGTGCCATAGTTCCTCCACGAATCCACGCAGGGAATTTTCAAATCACCAATGTTATGTTGACACTTCTCGAACAAAGAGGGTATTTTACGGGCACCTCCAATCAAAATGCATACAAGCACTTGAAGGGGTTCGTAGATACTTGTTGGGGAAGTAAACAAAACCAATGTGTCTGAAGATTCTTCGAGATTGAGGCTTTTCCCATTCTTTCTTCGGGGTAAAGAGCTCGATTGGTTAGAGAGATTACCTAATCATTCAATCACTACATTGGATGAATTGGTGGACAAGTTCATTGCCATGTTCTTTTTTCCAAGTCATATGGTGGCGCTCCGTGATGAGATTTTGGCCTTCAAACAAGAACCAACGGAGCCTTTGCATGAAATATGGGAGAGGTTTAAAACCATGGTCAAGGAATGTCCAAATAATGATATCACCCATGTGATGATTCAACAAACATTCTATAGAGGCATCAACACAACAAACCAATGTATTGGGAACTAATTGGCGGATGGAAATTTTATGAAGCTCCCATACAATGAAGCATGTGAAGTGTTAGATGAAATGGCCGATACTTCTTCGGCATGGCAAAGTCGGGCGAATGTTCCTCAAGGTGATCCTAATGTTATACATTTGAATATAGTGTTGCATGACCACGATCAAGCCATTGCCGAACTCACAACAACAATTATCCAATTATCAAAGGCGCAATTGCAACAAGTTCAAAACCCGCACCAAGTCAATGCTATGGAAGGAGTAGATATGATGAAAAGAAGGCAAAGAGGGAAACAACAACAAGGGAATTGTGAAAATTATGATGATGGTAGTGGTTATTCAAATGAATTTTATGATGAGCAAAGTGAAGATTGTCAATATGTCAACAACTACCAAAGAAATAGAGGAAACCAAGGTAACCAACAATGGCGATCTCAAATGAATTGGAATAATCAACAAGGAGGTGGCAATTGGAATAACAATAACAACCACAAGGCGGCGAAAATTGGAATGGGAGTAATCAAAATAACAATTAGGGGAATCAAGGCAACAATATTGGTAATTGGAGTGGAAACATCAATAATTGGAACAACAACAATGGTAGTCAAGGTAATCTAGGGAAAGGCTTTCAAAGACCCCAAATGTTTCAACAACCAAACAACCCGCCACCATATCAATCTCAAGGGTCGAGTTCATCGGGCAATGAATTTGGGAGAATAAAGGTTATGTTTGAATGAATGATGCAGAAGACTCAAGACTCGGATGCGCAATTGGCTTCATATAACACTTCCATCCGCAATTTAGAAGTTCAACTTGGACAAATTTCAGAATCTTTAAATACTCGCCCAAAGAGTGCACTACCTAGTGACACGGTAGTAAATCCTAAAGGTGGGCACAACAACCATGTGATGGCGGTGACCACACGGAGTGGGTGAGGCAATGATGTGCATGACTCAAGAGAGAATCAAGCCATGGTGGAGAAAGATGAGTTGCCTAATGATTATATGCCTAAGGAGGTTGATGATATTGTGGAACCAAGTGCAAGAAATGAAGTGAGAATTGACATTCAAGAAGTTGAGGAAGAGACTCAAGAGAACGTGAACCCGTCTAGGGAACATGTTATAGATATACCCGAGCCGAAAGTGCCCAAAGCCAAGGCACCTTTGCCTAGGCCTCCTCCGCCCAACCCTCAACGTTTGGCCAAACAAAAAAATAATAACCAATTTAAGAAATTCATTGAGATGATGAAGAGTTTGACTATCAATGTGCCTTTAGTGGAGGCACTCGAGCAAATGCCCGGGTATGCAAAATTCATGAAAGATTTGGTCACGAAGAAGAGATCAATGGAGTGTGAGATGATAAAAATGACCCATCAAGTGAGCGCAATTGTACACTCCATGGCTCTTAAGCTTGAGGACCCCGTTGATTCACTATACCATGCACTATTAGAAGCACCGACTTTGCAAAAGCCCTTTATGACTTGGGGGCAAGCATCAACTTAATGCCATATTTAGTGTTCAAAACTTTGGGAATTAGGAAACCTCGCCCAACTTCAATGACGTTCCAAATGGCGGATAGGTCCATGAAGCAGCCTTTGGGTATCATCGACGACGTCCTTATTCGAGTTGATAAGTTCATCTTGCCGACCGACTTCATGATTCTTGATTGTGAGGTGGACTTTGTAGTCCTAATTATTCTTGGAAGGCCTTTACTAGCAATAGGGATTTCTTTGGTTGATGTCAAGGTCGGAGAGTTGACCTTCTAAGTCAGTGATGAAAACATAGTGTTTCATGTGTGCAAATCTATGAGGCAACCAAATAGTACCGAAGTTTGCTCGTTTGTTGACATTGTCACGACAATGATAGTGGATGACACAAGCGCAATGATCAATGTTGAAGATCCACTTGAAGCGGTGCTTTTAAACATGGAGGTTAATTATGATTCCGAGAGAATTGAATGTGTAAATGCTTTGCATGGTATGGGCTCGTACTCTTTTGAGCCTAGGAAGTTATCATTGGACCTTGAGAATCGTAAGACCCCTCCAACAAAGCCATCTATTGAGGAGCCGCTGATGTTGGAGTTGAAACCACTTCCTCCTCACCTCAGGTATGAATACTTGGGTCACAATTTCACTTTGCTTGTTATTCATTCGTCTTGTTAACTAACCTTCAGGTGGATGCCACTTTGGCGGTTTTACAAAAGCGCAAGCGGGCGATTGGATGGACGTTGGCAGATATTCAGGGCATATGCCCCGCCTTATGCATGCATAAGATCATTCTGGAGGAAGATGAAAGGTCGTCGCTTGAACACCAACGAAGATTAAATGAAGCTATGCAAGAGGTGGTCAAGAAGGAAGTTATCAAGTGGTTGGATGCCGGTGTAGTCTACCCAATATCGGATAGTTCATGGACCTCCCCGGTCCAATGTGTTCCAAAGAAGGGTGGTATCACGGTTGTCACAAATGCAAACAATGAATTGATTCCGACCCGCACGGTCACGGGTTGGAGAGTGTGCATGGATTATAGAAAGCTCAACAAGGTCACTAGGAAGGATCATTTTCCTCTACCATTTTTAGACCAAATGCTTGATCGTTTAGCGGGCCGAGCTTATTATTGCTTCCTTGATGGTTACTCGGGGTATAACCAAATTCTCATTGCCCCGGAGGATCAGGAAAAGACTACATTTACTTGTCCATATGGCACATTCGCCTTCTCAAGGATGCCTTTTGGACTTTGTAATGCTCCAGCGACCTTTCAAAGATGCATGATGGCAATCTTCACCGACATGGTGGAGGACATTCTGGAGGTTTTCATGGACGATTTTAGTGTGGTGGGAGACTCATTTGAAGAATGCCTAGCGAACTTGGACAAAGTGTTGAGAAGATGTGAGGAGACCAATCTTGTACTCAATTGGGAAAAATGTCACTTCATGGTGCAAGAGGGAATTGTCTTGGGGCACCGAATTTCAAAAAATGGTATTGAAGTTGACAAATCAAAGATAGAGGTTATCTCAAGGCTTCCTCCCCTACTTCTATCAAGGGGGTGAGAAGTTTCTTAGGCCACGCCGGGTTCTACCGGTGCTTTATCAATGATTTTTCAAACGTTGTAAACACGTTGTGCAAACTATTGGAAAAAGATATGAAGTTCGTGTTTGATGAGAGGTGCATGGAGTCATTTGAATTGTTGAAACATAAGTTGACTACCACTCCCATTATCACTGCACCCAATTGGGATTTGCCTTTTTAGTTGATCTGTGACGCTAGTGATGTAGCGGTTGGTGCGGTACTTGGCCAAAGAATTAACAAAATGTTCCATCCGGTGTACTACGCAAGCAAGACGATGAATGAGGCTCAAAAGAACTATACAGTCACCGAGAAGGAGTTGCTAGCTATTGTGTTCGCCATGGAAAAGTTTCGACCATACCTTATGGGGGTCAAAGTGATCATTCATATCGATCATGCCGCCCTTAGGTACTTGATGACAAAGAAAGACTCAAAGGCAGGGTTGATGAGATGGGTTTTACTCTTGCAAGAATTTGATCTAGAAATTGTGGATAGAAAAGGAAGTGAAAATCAAGTCGCGGATCACTTATCCCAGCTAGAGGAAGAAGGAAGACCGAGCAATGGTGTTGAGATTAATGATGCTTTTCCGTATGAACAACTCCTTGAGGTGTCTATGAATTATATGTCGTGGTTTGCCGATGTGGCCAATTATCTTGTGACCGGTATAGTCCCGTAAAAGCTCTCTTCGAACCAAAGGAAGAAACTCAAGCGGGATGATTTGGATTACTATTGAGACGAGCCCTACTTGTTCAAAATCTGCACCAATGGTGTACTTCGTCGTTGTATCCCAGAAGAAGAACAATTGAGCATATCGGAAGGTTGCCACTCTTCTCTTTATGGTGGTTGTCATGGGGGAGTGAGAACGGCATCAAAGGTTCTATGTTGTGGTTTCTATTGTCCGACTTTGTTTTAAGATGCAAGCGATTTAGTGAAAAAGTGTGATGCATGTCAACGAGCCGGCGGGATTTCTGAAAGGGATGAGATGCCGCTTAACACCATTCTAGAGGTTGATATTTTTTATGTGTGGGGCATTGACTTCATGGGCCCATATGTAAACTCTTGTGGGAACATGTATATTCTCGTGGCGGTAGATTATGTCTCCAAGTGGGTTGAAGCCGTGGCTCTTCCCAATAATGAAGGCCGGAGTGTCTTGGAATTCTTGAAGAAGTAGAGATTTACTAGATTTGGAACCCCTCGTGCTATCATTAGTGATGGGGTGTCCCATTTTTGCAACAAGGCCTTTGATTCTTTGCTCACCAAATATGGATTTAACCACAAGGTGACTATCCCATACCGTCCGCAAGCAAGTGGCCAAGTGGAGGTTTCTAATGGGGAAATTAAGATTATTTTGTCAAAAATATTGAATGCGAATAGGAACGATTGGTCAAGGAAGTTGGATGATGCTCTTTGGGCTTATAGGACGGCGTACAAGACTCTGATTGGTATGTCTCCATATAGATTGGTATTTGGTAAGGCTTTTCATCTCCTGGTGGAACTAGAGCATAAAGCGATGTGGGATTTGAAAAGGTTAAATTTTGAATGGGATGTTGCGGCCAACCTCCGAGTGGAACAATTGAATGAACTCGATGAGTTTAGATTCGATGCTTACTCCAGCTCGACCTTGTATAACGACAAGATGAAGTACATCCATGATAAGTACGCATGGGGTAAAGAATTCAACGTTCGTGATATGGTCATTCTCTTCAACTCAAGGCTAAGGTTATTTACCGGGAAGCACAAACACAAACGGAGTGGCCCCTTTGAAGTGGCCTTTGTAACCCCTTTTGGTGCCCTTGATCTCAAAAACAAAAATGGTAAAGTATTTTGGGTTAATGGGCATCGTGTCAAATTTTACTTGGGCAAAGTTGATGACAGCCACGTGGTGGCGCTTATTCACTTGAAGTGAGACGATGGTAACTTGCGTCGTGCCGCGACGTTAAATCAGGCGCTTCTTGGAGTCAACCCATGTCTTTTGAATTTCTTTGTTTTTCCTTTATAGGGTAGGATTTGTGAGCTGATAGTTTGTGTAGTGTTGCAGGGATAATGGTGAATCAGGAGTAGTCTCTGAACAGTGCCAACGCAGCCGCACAACAAAACAGAGCGGTTCACGTGGGATTGAAATGCTGAAGGAATTAAACTTAGAAGACCCAGCGCTGCTGCATGGCATTTTTGTGCAGTCCCCACTAGAAAAAAAAATTCTATCAGGTCTCTGAAGTTTTCCACGCGGCCGTACACCAAAATAGTGCGGACCGCGTGGAAATTGCCTAATGGGATAGGTCTGAGAAGTTTTTCACGCGGCCACACACAAAAAATAGTGCGGTTCGTGTGGGTTTTGCTCATACCCTGAGGATGCAAAATCCTGCGCGGTCCGCGTGCCATTTTTGTGCGGCTGCACAGGTAGGTAAGAAATGGGCCCCACGATCTTCTATAAATAGGAGCTTGGGGCCTCCTTTAAACCTTTTCGCAAATCTTCATCTGAGCATACCTTTCTACTGTTTATCCGCATAACTTCTGCACATATTTTCATTCTCAATATTCCCTGGTAACATTTCCTATTCATTTCATTTCATAATTTAATTTGTGTATATTTTAATTGATTTCTACTAGAATAAATTTTTAATTTATTTTTATTTCTTTTTTGTTCATTTTAGTTAATAGTTAGAATAGGGTTTGTGAACTCATGTTGAAATTGGGGATAATTTCTTGTTAAAAACACTGAGTAGGGACACTTAGGACGTTAAAAAATTGGACTAAAAAGAACAAAATAACCTACCCAGTTATGTTTTCCATACGCGGCCGCACAACATTTGTGTGCGGTCTGCATGCCTTTGATTGGTAATTGAACATTTCCTTTGTGCGGACCGCGTGGCATTTTCTGTGCGGTCCGCGTGAACATAGCGCGACCACGGACCAAACCAATGCGGATCGCGTGGCTAAGGTTCAAAGAGATGTCATTTTAAGAGTTTGATCTGTGCGGACCACGTGACATTTTTTTATTGGACCTACGTGGACGCAATCCAAAATAGTACGGCCCGCGTAGGTCATGGTCAGAGAGATAGTGTTTTTAATGATTAGCCTGTGTGGACTGCATGACTTTTTTGTGCGGTCCGTGTTCCTCCTGTCTGCAATACTATGTCTGCAAATGTGCATTGAACGTTAAACTGTCTACTCCTTCGCTGCTTCCACTAACAACGTTAGACTTGTATCTCTTGCAGACAATGGCACGTCAAGGAAAACAAAGACAACGTGGGGGAAAGGAGAAGCAAACCGGGAGGGGTGTTTCTTCCCGGGGGAGGACAATTAGAAGGGTCGTGAAACGCACTGCCAAGGATAAGGAGATAATAAAGAAGAATAGAAAAATAATTCAGGAGGCCGATAGGGCTGCCACTCATTCAACAGGTAGTGAATATGCACCCTCCCTGAGCGTGACTTCAGAATTCGTCCCCACACACACATCCATAGAGATTCCAGCACCAGAGTCATCCTCCCCTAAGCAGACAATTGTAGCCACATACAAGAGGCTAGTGAATGTGATACTTACGGACTCGTCTAATGAGTCCGGAACTGAAAAAGAATGTGACGACCAATATTCTACCTCTCCCGTAATTTCATCATCAAAGGAGAGTAAGGGTGGTGAGCCAAAGATTGGGGGTCTAGATTCTTTGAGTTGGGAAGATAGATTTGTAAGTGAAGTAGCCTTCCACCGATTCAGGGAGTGGTGGCCAAAAAGGAACCTGATTCCGCAAAGTCAGTTCATTGATGCTGACTTAGTTCCTCACAACCCTCACGTACAAGCACAATTTCGTACGAGAGATGGTTGGGGTTTCTTAAAAGAGCGGGTGAAAATGGTTAATGAGCACATGGTAAAAGAGTTCTATAGCAACGTCCATCACGTAGTTCGGGGCTCCATAGCTACTAGAGTGAGGGACAATATTGTACTATTTTATGGGAAGACACTAAATGACTTCTTGGGATTTATAGAAGAGGATGAGTCTCAATACTTGGAAAAGCTGGCTATGAAAAAAGAAGTTCACCCGTGGTTAGCAGGGATTTTAGCAGCTCCAGGTACAGTCCCTATGTGGCTGAAAGCATAGGAGAAAATTTTTAGGAACACCCTCAACTTTGAAACAAAAGGGTGGTTGACATTTGTGTGCAATCGGCTTGATCCGACCACACATGATCACTCCGTCCCCATTGATCTTGTTGTCTTGGTTGCTTCCATCATGGTTGGATTTCCATTGAATATGGGTACTATCATGCATAGAGTGATTGCTACTGTGGGTAATGAGACAAAGACAAACTACCCTTTCCCCAACACTCTTTCCCTGTACTTCAAAGAATTGAAAGTAAAGAAGAAGAATTATGATGTTATGATACCTCCGGTGAGCCCGTATTCATAGTATGATCAAAAGGGTCCTGACAACCCAAAGAATACCAAGAAGAGTCAGGCCTCCACTTCTTCCGTAGCTGGCCAGTCTGAAGAGCCAGCTGCCACTGAGCAGCTCACTGAGACCACTCCAGTACACCCAGGACCTTCTGCAACATTCCCTTCTACCTCAGCTGATTCGGTGATACCGGTATCAAAGACTCACAGGTTCAACGCCAACCAGCTTACGCATTCTTTAGCTATTTTGAAAAACTGGATGTCGACTGCGACATCCAAGTTGTCCACATTTACCACAGTCGTGCAGGCTCAGAGAGCACCGGTGACTTTTGAGATACCTGCTTCTACTGAGGAGACTTTGAAGAAAATCCTAACCAACCAGGAGCAAATGATGGCAAAGTAGGATACACTGGCCAAGGCAGTCGGGGAGCACAACAAGGTACTAAAGAGCTTCCAAGGAGCACACAAAGCTGAGAAAGACAAAGGCCTCGAAGGAGTCGGTGGCGTCATTGAAGGTGCAGGTAGACAAGCTAGTGGCGGATCAGCTGGCACTTGACTTACTATTTGAGGGCCCAGCCGTAGAGCCATCATTTGAGCAGCCACAGGAAGAGGAGCACAGGCCAAAGAAGAAGAGAAAACTCCCTAATTCTGAGGGAGTTGTGATAGCAGTCGCTACAGAGCATGAAGGTCCCTCCAGTGCCCCTTCAATTGATGAGCCACACCAAGAGGGGGCACCGGTACCAGTAGCACAGCAGCAGGCTGGGGACCATTCTAAGGTCCCTGCCATTATAGATGACACGTGAGCCACTGACCAGCACAGGGCAGCTGATGAGGCTTGAGGGACCGTTCTATATCCTTTGACTATTTTTGATATTTTATTTGGTAGTTAGCATTGGGGACAATGCTAGTTCTATTTCGTGGGGGTGTGGCCCTACTTTTTGATTGATTGGGTGATTGTATATATTCTTTACTTTTAATACATTCATAGATATAGATGACTCGTATATAAATTTTCATTCTGAACTCCATCAGTTGTATGTTCTACTCCCCCTGTGTACATACTCATTTTGTTGGCATTTGAGCTTTCTTTCTATTTTTGTTATTTTCGTTAAATTTTTTTGTTTTAGTGCAAATTTAGGCTCGTAGCCTCTTTTTGGTTTTGCTTTGATGTTACAATAAGCCCTTGGTTTTCTTAATGCCACGGTTCTTTCCAAGGATAGAGTGTTGTGTGAACCGGGTGGCTCTTCCCAATGATAGATAGCGTGACAACATTCTTAAGGGTTGAGTCAATTTTTGATTTTTCTTTTTGATTTTCAAGTTTTTTTTGTAGTTAAGGGTACCTCAAGCAAAGCTTCACTTGGGCCTAGCACATTTTCCTTTGATCTTATGGTCAGAGACATTAAGTTGTGTTTAGTATGGTGAAATTCGTGGCCTAGAGACTCTTGTGTTGACCAAACAATCATCATGTGGTCAATATAGCCCATTGTGCGCTTTAATCGTGACTAAGGTCATTGTGGGCCCTCGACTCCGTCTTTGGAAATCCTTGAGTGTATGTGTGGCAAGAATTCGATTTGTGAGCTTAAGTACCAAGCCAATGGTCTTAACATGCCCCGAATGTTTGTTGAGGCGAAATCATAGGTGGAACTTGACTTGAGACGTGATTGTAGGCTCTCCTTGATACGAAAATGCTAACTTGATCCATTTCATTACCTACCAATGCAATGATCCCAAGTGCACCCCTTTTGAGCCTTAAACCTTCTTCTTTCATTAACCAAAGTTACAAGCCTATAACCGTTTTTAATGAAACCCTCTCTTGGCATCCAAAAATCTTCCCTTGAGTAATGGCATATATCTAAGTTTGGGGGAGAGACAATAAAGGCACCAATGTTCTAGAAAAGGCACTAAAGCAAAAAGAAAAGTAAGTCAATGAAAAAGAGAAAAAAGGCAAAAAGAAAGACAATAGTAAAAAAGACCTAAAAGGGGGACTCAAAGTCAACTAAAAGTGGAAAAAGATGCGAAAAAGGTGAACAAAAAGGAGAAAAGTTTGAATTGCAAAAGAAAGAGTGACGTTATGTCTCTCTAACCCCTTGAAAGAAGAAATATTCAAATGAGTCAAGAAAGTATGCCAAAACGAATCAAAAGAAGTGCTTAGGGGAAGATTGAACCCATGTGGTTGAAAACATATCCTACCTTTACCCAAAAGCCTTCACAATGACTCCTCAAAAGCCCTATATGATCTTGAGTTGTTGGGAGCATACATTAGTGGAGACTTGTCACACCTCTTTTTTACGTTACTACACCCCGTGAAGGGTATAATAAAGGAGTTTTTCCAATTAAAGGACAATCGAAATGGGATTTGTTTATTAAAATTCAAAGTCGCCACTTGGGAGATTTATGGTGTCCCAAGTCACCGGTTTAAATACTGAATCGAGGAAAAGAATGACTCTATTATTACAGTTTGCGAACTAGAATTCCGGGTAAGGAATTCTGTTAACCCGGGAGAAGGTGTTAGGCACTCCCGAGTTCCGTGGTTCTAGCACGGTCGCTTAACTGTTATATTTGATTTTATCTGATTTCAAAAACATGTTCAAACTTATGTGCCTTTTGTTAGTAAACCGCTTTTATTTTTGTTTTAATAAGAATTGCAACGTCGTGAAAATGCATCTCGAACCACATCACACTAGTGCACCCGTGGTTGTCAACACATTTCAACTCTGTTGAGACTTGAATTTGGGTCACATAAATGTGCACCTAAATTTAGGAAGGTGATATTATTAAACACGCGCCTAAAGCAACTACGCGTTTGCACTTTGCGAGGGCCATGGAATTTGCTTAACGGAACGCCTCAGAATCTAAGGATCAATACATAATTAAGATGAAGGCCATGCAATTGTTATTTTCTATTTGGGATGACTCGCCTCAAATTATTTCAAAGGGGTGAATTTTCATGTTGGAAGAAGAATGTTCATTTTAATTATACGAATTAACCAATTAATCAACAATAACACGAGTAACAATTCCATTAGCTACTGATGTTTTATTCTTGGGATTAGTCTGATTCATTCCAGCATTGCAAAAGGATGGAGGATTTAGAAGTAAAGGAAAACACATAAAACACACAGACAATATTAACGAGCACAAAGTTACAATTGTTCATTTAGGACCGCCTTTGGTCTATCTCTACTCGGGGCTTATTCCTGACTTATGAAACAGACAATGAAAATTTTCCAGATCCCAATTCCTATTACTTTGTTCTTATTACCTATGTCTCCAATGACTATCCAAACCAAATGTCCCAATTACTTTTCATTAACACCCAAAAATACATGATTAACAATAATATGGAGATACTAAACACGATGATAATCTGATTGTTCACATACTTTAATCTCACTTGGGGATTTCAACAGAAGAACTTGATGGATTCAATCGAGACGGAATATAAACTTGAATCGAGAAGAAATTAAACAAAACAACTATTCTGAAACCAACAAGGACAAGGATTGGAATACATAAGGATCGGAATGTTAACAATAGGCCGAAATCGAAATGACCAGATTGCTTACATCAATAATACCATGGCCAATCTATAAACATACTCTACCAAATAAATAAGCACTTCCTTTTAAAAAAATATAATTACTATCCACAACTTTAAATCTCATCCGAAGTTGCCTGCTCTTGATCAGATGACTCAACTACTCACTCTAAACCGGAAACAAATCTTACTGCACAGATCTGACATAGTAGAAACTAAATCCAAAACCAGACTGATTCTCATAACAAACTCAATGAACATACAAAATCAACAAAAAACTAAGAGAATAGGCCAACAACATACTTCAATGATGACATATGATATTAACATAGCAAATAATCGAGGAAAAGGAGAAAAATGAACCTCAAATAGTTTTAATTAACGAAAAATCCAGCAATTACACTGGTTGAATCGAGTGATTCATTAACTCCAGAACTCGAGACATCTATCAAACTCAAACAGGATCGCGAACCACACCTCGACAAACAGCCTTAATTCAATGGCGCATCAACCTCAATCGACATTGTTCTGCTGGGTCGTCGATTTGTTCGCTGAAGGAGCTTTTGGGGTGGGAGTGCAGCGATGAAGATTGAAGAAGAAGACGCTAGGGCTGGGGTGTGACGGAGATAAAATTTTCAAGGGGAGGAGGTCCTAATGTGTTAATGCTGATCTTCGAAGATAGGGGTCTCGATCAATCCCCTCAAAAATATATGTGAGTTCATGCACTTTTTTGAAGAAGAAGACGAGTAGAGTCACGTTATTTCCGTGTCCCTAAGGTGTGAGGGATCTGATGGGTTTAAAAATGAGTTGGGTCATTGGTTTGACCCATTTTCTTGGGCTGGGGTGTATGGCTTGGGCCTAGGTTAGCCTGATTCGTTTTGGGCTAGTGAATTGGGTAATGGACATGGATTAATTAACCCAACATAAGGTCTCTTAATTAAGACCATTGTTTTCCTTTTAATTATTTCCTTGTTTATTTTATTTTTATTCATTTTTGTTATTTTCTATTTTATCATTTTGTAATATACTTTCTAAAATTTTGTAAAGATATAAAAATAAAAGTAAAACTTTTTAAACTAAACTAATTAATAGCCTAAAACTATTTTAAAACTATTTTGTAACAATTCCCCATTAAAGCATTAAAATGAACTATTTTTGATTTTTCTTTAACTTGTTCTAAAATGAATTAATACCTACTTAATACTAAAATGTGAAATTAAATTTCTAATGCTAATACATTTTTTTAATATTTTATATGAGTTATTATGAAACCAATTAACACAAAAATGCAACAAAATCCTAAAAATTGTAAAATCATTTTATTTGAAACTTTTGGAATAATTTGCTTAGGGCAAAAATCACGTGCTCACAGCTGCCCCTCTTCGCCCGGAAACACGATGAGTTTTCGTGCAAATACAAGTGAGCGGATACGAGCGATTTTTGCTCGTTTGAATACTCCGTGGGAAGCGTTTTTGAAAGATTTGACCGCACCCTGCTTTCGAGGTTGCCTACATATCCTTGGCTATAAAGGAATCAGGTCAGTGTAGTTCAGAAATGAGTGAGATGATGGAATACCGAGATGGAGAGTCGATCGAGCTACCGTTCCGCCGAGGTTCCGGTCCGCCGTCCTATTGTTACATCAAAATCAAAAATGAAAAAGACTAACTAAGCCTGTCAACTATGAGTTACAAGATTCCTATCTATAAGTCTTCTGAAGCTTGATCTTGGGTTATAACTGGTTCTTCATGCAGACTTAGGATTTGAACCTTGAAGCTTGCTAGTTAAAGGTGCTAGTTCATTCTTCCTTAGCTTTTCGGACCAACACCAGGTATGCAGTGCTTGTGACCTCGGCCATATCTTTCATCAACTTTTGCATTTGGATTCATTTTGCCCCCATTTTTTTTCTTTTCCTCTTCTTTTATTATTTTGGATTGTGACTAACATCCGCTGCTCGGACTTTTGACTCGCATTATTTCCGCAAGACTTCTTTGTTGCTGACTTTAATTGTGATCGGAGATGTTTTACCCTGTCTCCGAGTGATGCTTGGCCACTGAACATGAATGTATTCCTCTATTCTTCAGACGGGCTCCTGACTGCTGACTGCTGAAAAGTATTTCCTAGTTCTCCAGGTGGGCTCCTGACCGCAATGCTTGAAAAGTATTCCCTTGTTCTCCAGGTGGGCTCCTGATTGCAACAAAATAAATAGACAAAGAAATTTTCTGCCCCTGTTTGGTGACTGGGCACATCATGTTATCAAAAATTAAAATTAAAAGCTAAAATTTGACCCTTGTTCTCCAGGTGAGCACCTGACTACTGAAGCTTGAAATGTATTCCCTTGTTCTCCAGGTGGGCTTCTGATTGCTGATCTTGAAAAGTATTCCCTTGTTCTCCAGGTGGGCTCCTGACTGCAACAAAATAAACAAACAAAAAACAAATTCTGCCCTAGTTTGGTGGCTGGGCAGGCTTGTGAGTTGTTACCTAAGTTATTGATACGATGGTGAGAGAAAAAATAAAGACTTAATTGGCATGTACGTCCCTTGCGAGTAAAACTACTTGACTAAGATTTTTATCCTAGGAGAAAATTCATCAGACTAGGTTTTTTTTGCTATCTTAGGAGAAAGTTTCATCGAACTAAGATGCAGACCCTAGGAGAAAATTCATCAGACTAGGCTTTCTATCTTAGGAGAAAGCTTCATCAGACTAAGATTTTCACTCTAGGAGACGATTCATCAAACTAGGTCTTTTGTTATCTTAGGAGAAAGGTTTATCAGACTAAGAATATGATCCTAGGAGGCAATTCCTCAGACTAGGGTGTTTTGCTATCTTAGGAGAAAGATTCACCAGACTAAGATTTGGACTCTAGGAGAAGGTTCATCAGACTAGGTCTTCTATCTTAGGAGAAGGTTTCATCAGACTAAGATTTAGATCCTAGGAGAAAATTCATCAGACTAGGTCTTCTATCTTAGGAGAAAGTTTCATCAGACTTAGATTTTGACTCTAGGAGAAGATTCATCAGACTAGGTCTTCTATCTTAGGAGAAGGTTTCATCAGACTAAGATTTAGATCCTAGGAGAAGAGTCATCAGACTAGGTTTACTATCTCAGGAGAAAGATTTATCAGACTAAGATTTTGATTCTAGGAGAAGATTCATCTTACTAGGTTCATTTTTGGTTATGTAAGGAAAAAGATTCTTCAGACCAAGATTTTGATTTGAAGAAAAATTCCATCAGACTAGGCCTTTTATTCTAGGAGGAAACATTATGAAAAGTAGTGGCAAAGGTCAATGATTTTAAAAACTTCCCTTTTTAGGTTCTCTTCTTGTTCCTTTTCTTTTCTTTCCTTTCTTGTTCCCTTACTGTTTCAACTTTTTTGCGTTGCTTTGTTCCTGTTTCAAACAACGAAAAGTTGTGAGTATAAAATATGGTGGTTGGTTTGTGGCCTTAAACTTTGAAGGTGGCCCATCATCCTCCATTTGTTGCATTGCATGAACGGTCATCTCCCCAATTCTCATGTCTCATATGGATCCCGCAGTATGTCTATTTTTGAGGCTTTGTGTATATTTCTTTCTTGACTTTCACAACAACCAATTTCTTTTTGGAAGATTTAGATTGTCTTTGGTGTGCCATCCTCTGTCAATCCTACCACGGGACATTATTTAATCTGTTCACCCTCAAACTTCATCTGTTGTGTTAGTAATGTACACCCAGCCTTTGTGTCTCACATATTTCAATTGTTAACATGTTTGATATTATTCCCGGACTTATGATAATTTAATATGCTGGCCAGATCTCATTTCGTGCAATTGGAAAGCTCGGTGGCAAATTTTGAAGTCATTTCTTTACTTGTTATGACCCGACAATCTCAAGAAGAGGGAAAGACAAAGTGGTAAGAATAGAGTGAAAGGAAAAACGGAAAGAGACGATTCCTAACCAGAATCCTACAGGGGAGCAACCCATCGGATGTGAATACTGACTCTAGCGACCTTAACATGCACTTTCAGCCTTTTCTATGTAGCAAATCTGATGTTCAACTCTTGTTGTAATTTTTGCCGTGAAACTGGTCTTCAATATTTCCCTTGCCCAATATGATCCATCATCCTTAATTGACTTGTGGTGCCCTTAGGGTTTTCACCATCAAGCCTCTCTCATTTTGATTTTTCTCTCAGCTCACTGTCGCCTTACGGTGCCTGTGAGTGTTTTCACCAATAAGACTCTCTCATTTTGATTTCCTTCATCTTGGTGTACCATGGCGGTCCTCATCATCATGACTCCTAATTCTTCATTTTTCTTTGTTTGGACTGCAGTGTCGCCCCCTAATGTGATTCACCTTTGCTCGCTTGACTCGGCATTTCTTAAAGATTGATCGAAAGGTCTTTCTTTGCATCGTAATGTGGATTTTAGATGGGTTTAGAAAGAAGGGTATAAAGGCTCAAAATATTTCAACGTGGGTTCAAAATTACAACTTTCGGATGCAACAACGATAACTTCTGCCCCAGTTCCCTTCTTGGGGATTCTTGGATTTTTCTTCTATTGTGACTGAACGTCATTGAGGCTGCCTACGTACCCTTTCGGGATCAAGTCAGACGTAGTTCAGGCAACTACATTTGTTGTTGCGATGTTTTCCTTCCTTCCATTCTTCTTTTCATTTTCCTTTCTTTTCCTTTCTTTTCTTCTTTCTTTTTTTTTCTTCTTTTTTCTTCTTTATTTTTCTTTTCTTTCTTTCTTTTCTTCTTTTCTCTTTCTTTTCTTTCTTTTCTTCTTCTTCTTTTTTTCTTTTTTTTCTTCTTTCCTTTCTTTCTTTTCTTTTCTTGTTTTTCCACCTGATTTCCCGCGTTTAATCTTAAAATTGGGTTGTTGATTCCGAAAGAGGGATATGAAATAAAATAGGTTAAGACTCAAAGGGATAACAAATGATAAAGTGTTTGGATAGGCGAATAGAATGCCTTTGTCATTCCAATCCTCAAAACATACCAAGTACAAACTACCTAGATAAACATCTTTCGACTGATTCACATATTTGCCTTCTGTATTTGCCGGTTTCTATAACCACTGGTCAATAACCTCGGTACCATAAACGGTCCCTTTAGTCTTAGGGCATTCTAGCCTTTGGCGATGAGGCATGATGCCTTTCCACAGTATTTCTTTATATTCTATTTTCCCCAGCTTCACTTGATTCAAGCTTCAAAGTATTCCAATTTATTTTTATTTCTTCCGAGTACCCTTACATCTTCAATATTATTTTATTGCTAAATTGACTTTCAAACTAGGCTGAGAATTATGTGCATGTCATGTTACTAAAGTCAGCATGAAAAGAATTGTAAAATGATTAGGAATGGAGTGACAAGAAATGTTGGTAAACGGAGAATTGTATTAGACTGATGGATTGAAACAATACGAACAACAAACGAATAGACTATACTAGAATTACAAAACCTAGACGGCACTAAAACAAGCTATTGTAACTTAAACAAAGTAAAGATAGAAGGGTTTGACTCCCAAGACAGTATCTGGATCACAACCCTGAATAACTCGGACAAAAGAAATGACACCAAAATAAACCACCAAAACTCCACATTTGGTGACTGAGAGATGGAGCATCTTCCCAATTGTTACGACCGGCATCTTAGCCATTGGCTTGCCCATAAAAATTGTTGGGGTCTCCATTTACCATATTTCCAAGAGGATTCTCATACTTTTCCATGGATCTTTTCCACAAAATGTGCACCATCATATGCAGGCAAAGGATTCTGTGCAATGTTCTGGGTGGTACTGGCCGTCATGAGTTTGAAACACTGGCTCACTGGAAGATCTTTGCAGTGTGGCAGGTGGTGGTGCCCCAAAGATAGAGGTGATTGGCAGAGGAGGGTTTTGTTTGGGTGGTGGAGCTTGGGGAAGATAAGAGGTAGTTCCATAACTCTATTGGTTGAAAGGGAAAAGTGAAGACGCATTCGCATGAGGAAACTCCTGAGGCTGAGCTAAAGGTAGGATGTATGCAGAATTGGCGGGATAAACTGGCGCCGGCTGACCCTTAGCCCAGGCCTGATGCATCTCATCCATTTGTTGTCTCAACTTATACATCTCTTCTTTCATTACTGTAACATCTACCACTTCCGCCTCTTTTGATGGGTCCACGATACTGGTATCTAATTCTTGACCGGTCATGCTCAGTTCTATTTTTGCCCGGGTGTTGTAGGAATAGGCTGCCAGGATGTCAACTGCTTTTGTCTTTGTATTGTAAAAACGAGTTACCACTCTCAAACCACAAACCAACCACCTTTCTGCTATGAATATAACAAAATGAAGCCAACACGTTAGGGTTAGCGCATTTAACAACAAAAATCTCACATTGTGTGCAATGCACCTAGTCACAGTTAATGGTTCTAGAATGACTTCGAGGTTCATAAGGTCACTTGGCATCATCCCAATTTGTCCGTTTGTATCTTCTCTTTTCTTTTCTCTCATCGCCTGTCTTTAGCTCGCTCATTTTTTTTCCTTTTTCTTTCTGATTAGCGCTCTTTTATTCCCTCTCGTTTCTCACCCCCATGGTTTCACCTCTTTGTTTTTTCTATCTTTTTTTTTATTTTTCCTTTTTTTCTATTTTGTTTTCTTTTTAATAATAAAATAAAAAAAATTTCGATCGAATGTTATGTAAGTTGCCTACGTATCATGACCCCGCATGAATCAGAGCTGTGCGTAGTTCTGGAAGAACGGGAATAAAGTAAACAAACTAACATTTTTTTTTACTTTAATGACTACCCTGATGAGGAAAGAGAAATAAAAAATGCAAATCACTTTTTGAATTTTCTAAACTTAATGTTCTATGACATATTCCAAACTCAAGCTTAACGGGCATTTTTCTTTTTGAAACAAACTCTCTACAAAAGAAAAATATTTTGTGGTTCTTTTTTCAGAAATGAGGTCCAAACAATAAACCGAAGAAAAAAATTTTGAATTTTCGTTTAATATCTTTACGCAAGATTTCGAAACAAGCAACGAAAAAGATAAAATAAAATATTTTTGGATTTCAATTTTGGTTGCCTAAAGAAGAAGTTCTAATGATAAACAAAATAAAGCATATATATTTTTCTATATACAATATCCTAAAGATCTAATAAAAATAAAGAAACTCATTTTTCAATTTTCACTAATTTCCCAAATAAACAACTTAAAAAAAATCTTTTTGGATTTTGGAATTAACACCTTAAAAAATAGCTTTTAAAAAGGTACTAAAGGAAATTCTCTTCTTTTTTTTTTGAATTTTTTTTCATTTTCCTAATATAGTAAAGAAATATAAAAATAATTTTTATTTTGAGTCCTAGATATTAATTGCCTAAAGGAAAAACCACCTCAAATTTTTTTTTTCAATTCCTAGAAAAACCACCTGAATATGGATTTGTTGTTATGGCCGATGAGCCAAATGATGTTGAAGGAGTACTAAATCCCAACCATTACTAGCACTGGACAGTGGATCAGACTTGGGCACATTATCAACTCGTTGAGAGATTCCATTTGTAGGAATCACTGGATTATGGCCACCATTTCCTAAGGACTAATGGAGCAAAGATAAAACATTTGGAGCATTTCCTAGCATGTTCATGTTACCAAACTGAGTCCGAGGTGACACTATAGAAGGGAAACCACCCGGGGTAGGCATTCCACCCCCTTGACCCCCCAAAAAAAACTAGAATTTGATCGCAATAATGAAGACGAGATAGGCTGGGCACCTCCTCCAAGAGGATTTGGAGGCCCCTGTGGAACCATATTTTTATGCAATAGATAACAATCTACAAACACTAAACCAACTATAGAACACTAAAAAAAAATTGTATAAAGCCTAACTCCCCGGATCTAGAGACTTTGTATTAAAATGAATTACACAGAGCAACAAGCAGAATCTACTATATCAATTAAATGAAGCAGTGATTTCCTTTCCAAATCGGAGCTAGACATTCCAAAATCCATGTTTTGAGCCAAAACAAAGGGAGAACCCTCACTCCCGGGCATAACTCTTTGTGTATCAACAATATAAAGTTGGAAATCACAGGATAACAAGTACAAGCTACAAGCTTTAACTGTTAACATCCTAAAACTTCTCGTTTTCTGCTCATGTAACTATCTTTATCCACTTTTCCAATCCGCCCATGTTCACTATCTTTTTGCCATTCAAAGCCTGAAGGGTTAAAGAGGAAAGGAGCAAACAGCCATGAAACAACAAGGAACCACATTGAGCCACTGTGAAGCAAGAAAGCCGTAGAATCTGTAACAGCTATGCCATAAATTCGATAAGCTACGAGCAAACTCAAAATTTCCATTGCTTTGCTGAAGTGGCTCCTTGAGTACATTCTGTAGTTCTTAGCAAACTTTCCGCGTGTCATGACAAAACCATGCCCAGTTGCTCTGTATTTCGCTCCACCGTGTAAAATTGTGTGGCCAAAGTAATGGAGCTTTGTTCCAATAGAGAATGTAAAGAAGGCAGCAGCCAACGGATGTGTCCCTGGTAACAGTGAAAGAACCACCAGCTTATATTCCCAGATATATTGTACATCATCATTGTGCCTTTTCAACTACCAGTAAGCAGAGTAGAAACCAACACCAAATTGCCCAATCATACTAACATCAGCACCACCCGCAAGAGCTTCCATGAATTCCTTAGTTCCTGACCTCGCAATTATACCCAGGTTGTTCACCAGATCAGCCTTTGTCATGCCAATACCACTGTCAATGATAGTCAGTGAATTGTTGGTCTTTTCTGGAATAATATGAATGAAGAGCTCAGGTTGAGCATCTAGCATGTTCTTATTAGTCAAGCTCTCAAAACGGATCTTGTCCAGAGCATCGGAAGAATTGCTAATGAATTCACGGAGAAAGATCTCCATGTTGTTGAAAGTGTTGATAATAAGACTGAGAAGCTTATTGATCTCAGCTTGAAATGCAAACGTCTCTGTATCCGCCATCATTGTAGATCTCTCCGGTTGTTTGCTACTACAAAGAAATTTTAGGCGAAGTGAACATGAGGAGGACTCGAAAGCCAGGTGAACAACAGATTGTGAGGCCATCGTAGTTTTGAGAGCATCAGCACCCTTGGATCTTGCAACTCATGACAATGGGCTGTTCCAGTCCACTCAATGCAAGGTAGAATCTACCATATAAAAATGCATAAATTGTGAGGACTACTAGCATTGAGCTGCATACTTTTTGGGCATCTTCAAGGTATCCACAATTGGCATACATTGTCATAAGAGAAGTATCAACTGTCACACCTCCTTTTCTTACCGCTATGGGTGAAGCCTATTTACTATACCCCGGGAAGGGATATAATAAATGGAAGAATTTTTTCCAATTTAAGGATAGTCAGAACGGGATCTATTTATTTAATTTTAGAGTCGCCATATGGGAGAATAATGGTGTCCCAAGTCACAGGATTAATCCCAAACCGAGGAAGGTTTTGACTCTGTTACAGTCTGCGAACTAGAAATCCGGATAAGGAATTTTGTTAATCCGGAGAAGGTGTTAGGCACTCCCGAATTTCGTGATTCTAGCACAGTCGCTCAACTGTTGTATCCATTTTTATCTGATTTTATATGTTCTGTTTTATGTGCATTTAGTATTCCTATTTATTATTCAAAGAATTTCAACGTCGTGAAAATGCATTTTTGACCACGCCGTACCAGTACACCCGTGGTTTTCAACACATTTCGACTTCGTTGGGACTTGGATTTGGATCACATAAATGTGCATCCGTATTAAGAAGGTAATATTATTATAAATCGTGCCTAGAGTATCTACGTCTTGTTAACTTTGGGAAAGTCCGTGAAGTTTGCTAAACGATCCTTTCAAATCTAAGTTTTTTATAATAAACATTTGAGGGCCCCGCAATCATATTTTTAATGCGGCGAGGCTCCTCTCATTTTTATTTAAGGTCATGTCTAAAGTACTAAATTTTTTACGTGTTTCGTATCTAATCATGAAAGAAGTGTCCTAAATTATTTTTCCACTACCTAATATTTTTGACATTTAGAGCCACAAACCCTTGAGGGTTCAGGTTTATTTCCTATTGGGCTTGATTACACCTTTACATCAATTTCTACATTTTGATCCAGATCGGCCCATAAAGTTGTGGCCCAGGACAATTTCAATATCATTTGCCCAGGCTCATATCCCATCACCATATCTATTACATTTGGGCTTTGCATTTTAACCTTTCTCGAATCACATTCACAACAGAAATGTATCTTACCTCTTCATTTTTAACTTGTTATAATTTCAAATTCAGATTCAGGACAGTATTTTGTTTATCTATGAATAACTTTCACTTATTTTGATTCAAATTTATGATCAGAACTAAGTCTAGTAAAACAAAATTTTTAAAAATGGAAGTAAACTCATTAATATTACAAGCAGTAACGTACTAAACATTTAAAATGTCTCTAATGCCAATTTCATTTGAACTAACTAACAGACATCATACTTAACTGTTTTCTTCATTTTTAAATATTTACAGAAGCAATATTGTATTGACACATGTGAGTTCATATCCGATCTTAAATCTTAATAGTTATAGACCTCAATTAGTGAATGGTTGCGCGTTAGAAAAACAGATCTATTATTTTTACAAGAAAACAAACTATATAAATGTTCAATGATTCTGAAATTATAACTTGAGATTCGAATTCAGTTATTTCTACCTTTTTTAGTTTTATCATTTACCTTATCTATTATTTCTATTATATGATCTAATTATACTACTACTAGACTTACTTAACAAAACGAAAACAAAAATAGAGTTCAGTCCCTATTATTACATTTTTTAGACTACCTAATACATACAACTGATTAATACAACAATACAATATGAAATAACATTCGAAGCTTTAATTCATCCTCTTCAATTCATCTTTACGACTTCAATTTGATAGAGTTTGTACCTGGTAATAAAATGAAGCTGATGAGAATCTAGTCAAAGATTGAAGAAATCAACAATCAACAACAGCTCACACAGTGATCAGAATAGTCCAGCAATCCAGATTCAAACCAAAAGGAAAACAAATCAGTAGAAAACCAAGTGGAAGCAAAACCAGACCACAAATAATCGTTTCAACCCAAATCAGCCTCGATCCAATAGTAATTCAATCACCAAAGTCCAAATAGAAGAAAAACAGGCTTTAAACTACTTGTAGTATCAGAGAAACAAGGATATTTTTTGGATTTTTAGTTTTGAGATGAAGAGAATACTCGAATTATAGTTGCAGAAACAGAAGGATTTCAGATATTTGCTTAAGTCTTCTAATTTTTTTAAACTTCAAAACTTATTCAATGAAGGCTAATGTAGCCTATTTATAGATTTGAAAAGGGAGGGAATTTCAAATGCTGAAATTGTCCCTTAGTCCCTTATTTATTGTAATTAAACCCCGGATCTTTTACTTAATTGTCTCTTTTCCCCTTGTATTTATGTCGTATTACCCCTTTACCCTAGTCTAGAAAGTTCCTACCCTAAGATTTTACACTTTTAACCTTACCTCTTTAAGAGTATTATTGTTTCACCCTTTTATTCTGTCTAAAATACCTTTAACCCTTCACGTATTTACCCATAAACCAAACTGGATTCCCAAATATACCCCTACCCCCTTAGGATTATTAGATCGAACCTATTGACATTCCCCAAATTAACCCCGTCTTCTTGTCTTACTCACCCTTAGCCTCCCATGTTACTTATTACCCTAATTAATCAGATACCCAAAAATTACTTCTAAAATCAAGCTTAAAAATCTTAATTAATTAACAAAATTAACCAAATACTCGTTAATTTAACAGATAAAACCAAATCAGAACCAAGTAATCAGTTAATGAGACTCAGAAGATCACTTAAACAGATACATAATCCAATTAACAGAAGACATTAGCTACTAATCAAGTTTTAACAATTAAAAAGCCTAAAATCTAGGTGTAACAATATGAACAACAATTAAAACCTGCGATTATGTCATTTTATCAAGAATTAATGACAGAAAGAAAATCGTAGACATGCAAACACAGGCAAAAGTAAATCAAATATAAAAAGGATCAGATACTTATCGTTTTTACTCTTTTTTCTTCTTTATTTTCTTTTCTCTCTTTCTTTCTTCTGTTCTTTTCTTTTCTTAGTTTTTCTTGATTTTCCAGGACTTTTGAAACTCTGGATATTATTTCTTGGGATTTTTAACCTCAGGAAGACCGTTGAGTCTTCTTTTAATGAAAAGTCTCTTAGATATTAGGGCTAGGTGTTGTAGGATGTCATAGGGTGGCTTTGAAACAAAAAGTGTTCACCGGCGTGGGTTCCGGCGACACTCAAGTTAATATTCGACAAATTCTGGTTTTATTCGAAGGAAAAGAATCAAAGGGGCGAAAGAGGAGACAAAGGAGATCCTATGGTGTTAAGGGTGGACTCTGAATCGAAAGTCGTGTTCGCCGGGGTAGGTTTTCGGCGACACCTTTTGAGATATTCGAAGGAAACTAGGGGGTCTCGAAGGACACTGGTTATGGGGGGTGAAAGAGGAGGTTTAGACCTTCAAAGGGTGTTAATGGTGTCTTCATCGGAACTGTGTGCGTTTCTCGCCGGTAGGGCTCCGGCGGGTAGTTGAGAGAGGAAGGGGAAGAAGGGCGGCTAGGGTTTTGGTTTGGGTGAAGTATGATATGAAATGGGAGGGGGTATAATACATTTACGTATTTAAAATCTTAGGACCATTGTGAACCATTAGATTAAGTATAACGAACAGATGAGATCTATCGTTACTTACACGACACCATTTAAATTAGTAAAGATTTATTTCTATCCGTTAGATTATATAACTGAACGGTCAAGATCTGTCGTTTAAAACGTCGTCGTTTGATTTAGTAGATGGCCAACATTTCTGTTCGTTTGATCAAAGACTTCAACCATTCAGATTCATTGTTTAAAAACTGTGTCGTTTGGTTTTGGTCTCAGACGGTGATGTATATTTGGGCCTGGATCAGTTATTTTTAAGGATTTTGGTTTTTGGGCCACTGATTTGGCCCAATGTATTTATGTATTTTTGTATTTTGTATTTATTTCCTTAATACATTTTTGCATTTTATTTTCTTTCATATTTTCTTTCTTGTATTTTTCTTTTTTCTTATATATATATATATATATATATAT
>MU766287.1:313079-327729 GCA_026770625.1 Nicotiana glauca | reverse complement strand
AATATATATATATATATATATATATATATATATATATTTTTCTGATTTTTTGCTAATTTTAAAAGTAATTAATTTCTATATATTTTTATATTATTTTCCAATTAAGAACAAATAAATGCTAATTTAATTTTCTTTAATTTGTTCCCAAAATCACAAAAATTGTAAAATTAAAATCCCAATATTCCTACCTATTTTTTATATTTTTTTGTGAATTATTATATAGCTAGTTAACACAAAATGCCACAAAACTATTTAAAAATCATTTTGCTCATATTTTGGGAATAATTTGCTTAGGGCAAAAATCACGTGATCACAGCTGCCCCTCTTTGCTCGGGAACACGCAGAGTTTCAGTGCAAAGATAAGTGATCAGTAATGAGGAATTTTTGCCCGTTCGCATATTCTGTGTGAAGAATTTTTAAATGTTTGACCGCATCCTGCTTCAGAGATTGCCTACATATCCTGGGCTAAACAGGAATCAGGTCAGTGTAGTTCAGGAGTGTCTGGTAGCTGGGACTACCATGAACTGTGATCTCATTGTTGTTGTTGTTGTTACTGCTTGCTGACCCCTTATTACACCGTTGTAAAGACAAAAGAAGCTAGCCTAAGCTATGCTCTATTATTTACAAAATCCTATCTAATGTCTGCTAACTTGTGTTCTTGAATTGCCTTGATCTTGCATCTTGCATTCTTTCAATATAACTTTTGACTGTGTCCATTCTTCAGGTGGACTCCTACTTACGATTGCTTGAAAAAGTATTCCCTTATTCTTCAGGTGCGCTCCTGATTGCGATTGCTTGAAAAAGTATTTCCTTATTCATCAGGTGGGCTCATGCTTGCTTAAATTGAAATGTATTCCCTTGTTCTTGAAGTGGGTGCCTGCTTATTGAAATTGAAATGTATTCCCTTGTTCTTCAGGTGGGCGCCTGCTTACTGAAATTGAAATGTATTCCCTTGTTCTTCAGGTGGGCGCCTGCTTACAACATGCTTGAAATGCATTCCCTTGTTCTTCAGGTGGGTTCCTGCTTACTGAAATTGAAATGTATTCCTTTGTTCTTCAGGTGCGTGCCTGCTTACTGAAATTGAAATGTATTCCCTTGTTCTTCAGGTGGGCACCTGCTTACAACATTCTTGAAATGTATTCCCTTATTCTTCAGGTGGGTGCCTGCTTACAACATGCTTGAAATGTATTCCCTTGTTCTTCAGGTGGGTGCCTGCTTACTGAAATTGAAATGTATTCCCTTGTTCTTCAGGTGGCGCCTGTTTTTGAATCTTTGAAAACGATATTCCCTTATTCTTTAGGTGGGCACCTGCTTACGTCATACAAAACAAAGAAAATTTCTGCCCCAATTTGACAACAGGGTGCATGATGTTACTAGATGTTATCTTGTGATCAAAATTGTACTATACTTCCCTTGTTTTTCAGGTGGGTGCCTGCTTGAGAACTTTGGAAAAGATATTCCCTTATTCTTCAGGTGGGTGCCTCTTGCGATCTTTGAAAAGACGTTTCCTTGTTCTTCAGGTGGGCGCCTGCTTGCGAACTTTGAAAAAATATTCCCTTATTCTTCAGGTGGGCGCCTGTTTACATCATACAAGACAAAGAAAATTTCTGCGCCAGTTTGATAACTGGGTGCAGCATATTATCGTACGTGCAATATAAAGATTATACTTCCCTTATTCTTCAGGTGGGCGCCTGATTACTGAGGTTGAAACGGATTCCCTGTCTTATCTTTTTAAAGTTGAACTATCTTCCCTGATTTTCCAGGTGGGTACCAAAATCTTTTGTACCCCCTTGTTATCCACATTGGACACATTCACTTTAAAGTGATTAGTAAGAATTTGAATCTTTTGTCCCTGTTCCAATGAAAGAACAATTTGTTAGTATAAACAGTGGTTAGCTGCTGGCATCCTTGTTGGCTTCGCTCCCACTTTTGAACTCGCTCCAACTTGTTTGTTGGGACTTGTTGTGGCCTGCTGTGATTTCTGGCTATCTTTCAAAGTTTTTGATCTTGATGACCCGAATGTTTTCATCATGTTACTGACTTGGCGTTTTTTTTTTCTTGTGAACTTTTGCTTCTTTCTCTAAATATCTGATTACCCTTGGTCCTTCTTGTTTCAACTGTCCTATGATGGATCCCAATCTTATTGTGCCATATAACTGAGAAGCTGGTAGTTAGCTTCGACCGACAATGTCTTATAGACTAATTCCAAGAAAAATGAAATGCAATGACCTCGAAGTTTTGAGGATAAAATACTTAGAAAAAACAAAAGGACAAAACTTATCTGAGTGGGAAGGCTGATTCTTTTGATCAGGCCATGCATTTGGATTAACCAAACTAGTTTGTCCAACCAACATCTATCAATTGCCACCTTTTCCATCCTCATTTTCACAATCCGATCTTCAATAAAACCCAAAATTTCCTTGTTTTTCTGCCTTTCAACCACGAACTTCTTTCTCACTTTCGCCTTACAGTGCCCGTGAGGTTTTTCACCAATAAGACGCTCTTATTTTTATTTCTCTCAACTCACATCGCCTTATGGTACCTGCGAGGGTTTTCATCAATAAGATTCTCTCATTTTCATTTCTCTCAACTCACATCGCCTTATGGTGCCCGCGAGGGTTTTCACCAAATAAGACTCTCTCATTTTATATATCTCAAATCACATCACCTTACGGTGTCCGTGAGGATTTTCACCAATAAGACTCTCTCATTTTCAATCTTTCATTTTTGGTACCAAGGTGTTATCCATAACATACTTCACTTCACCTGCTTGTATTGACATTCCTTAAAATTGATCAGAATGTCTTTCTTTAGACCGTAATGTGGCTTTTGGATGGGTTTATAAAGAAAGGTATAAAGGCTCAAAATTTCTAACGTGGGTTCAAAAATTACAACTTTCGGAATCATATCTTCCATAATCAAACATAACTTCTGCCCCAGTTTCAATCTTTGGGGATTCTTGGATTTTCCTTCTGTTGTGATTGAACCACAGTGAGGCTGCCTACTTACCCTTTCGGGATCAAGTCAAAACGTAGTTCGGATCCCAAAATCGCTTCATTGTTGCGATGTTTCTTTCTTTCCATTCTTCTTCTTTGCATTTTCCTTCTTTCATTTCTTTTCTTTCCTTTTCCTCTTCTCTTTTTTTTTTCTTTCCTTTTCCATCCTTTTCCTTTCTTTTCTTGACATTTCATCGTTCAATCTTTGACTTTGTTGTTGATTCCGAAAGAGGGATGTGAAAGAATTATGTAATAAGGCTCAAAGGGATAGCAATGGATAAACTGTTTGGATAGCGAAACAAAATGCCTTCATCATTTTAATTTCAAAAATATGACAAATACAATCAGATACATGAAGATAAAGAAATCATACATAATATCTTTTGACTGCGTCAGAATTGATAGCCATCTCTACGCATTTTCCTTCCACATCTGTTAGATATAACGCTGCATTGGACAACACCCGTGATACAACAAATGACCCTTTCCAGTTGGGAGCGAACTTCCCTTTGGCTTCTGCCCATTGAGGTAGGATGTGCCTTAATACCAACTGTCCGACTTCGAACTTTCGTGGACGCACTTTCTTGTTATAATCTCTGGCCATTCTCTGTTGATACAATTGCCCATGACATACTGTTACCAGTCTTTTCTCATCAATCAAGCTCAATTGTTCTAACCGGGCTTTGACCCATTCATCATCATCAATTCCTGCCTCAGCAATGATTCAAAGGGAGGGTATTTCAACTTCTACGGGTATTACTACTTTCGTGCCATACACCAATGAATAAGGCGTTTCACCTACAGAAGTGTGGATGGTAGTGCGATATCCCAGCAAAGCAAATGGTAATTTCTCATGCCACTGCCTAGATCGTTCAACCATTTTCCGAAGAATTTTCTTAATGTTCTTATTGGTTGCTTCAACTGCTCCATTCGCCTCAGAACGATATGGTGTAGAATTGCGGTGTGTAATTTTAAACTTCTGACATGTTTCTGCCATCAAATGAGTGTTAAGGTTGGCACCATTATCTGTAATAATCACCTTCCGAATTCCAAATCGGCAAATGATATTTGCATGCACAAAATCAACCACTACTTTCTTGGTTACCGATTTGAATGTCTTTGCTTCAGCCCATTTAATAAAATAGTTAATGGCAACCAGAATAAATCTGTGCCCATTAGATGTTGCTGGCTCGATCGGCCCGATGACATCCATACCCCAAGCAACGAAGGGCCAAGGTTCCGACATCGTATGCAACTCATATGGTGGAGAATGTATCAAATCTCCATGTACCTGGCATTGATGATATTTGCGCACAAAGCTAATGCAATCCCGTTCCATAGTAAGCCAATAATATCCTGCTCTGAGAATTTTCTTTTCTAGCACATACCCACTCATATGTGGCCCACAGATTCCTACATGTACCTCAGCCATAATCGTTGTAGCTTGCTTTGCATCCATACATCTTAACAAACCAAGGTCCGGGGTTCTTTTGTACAAAACCTTTCCACCAAAGAAAAATCCACTTGCCAATCATCTGATAGCTCTCTTTTGATCCCCTGTGGCCTGTGCCGGATATACCCCCATTCTGAGATACTCTTTAATATCATGGAACCACGGCTCACTATCGAGTTCCTCTTCTACTGTATTACAATAAGCATGTTGATCATGAACCTGAATTTGCAACGGGTCCACATAAACTTTATCCGGATGATGTAGCATTGATGCCAAAGTGGCCAAAGCATCTGCAATTTCATTGTGGATTCTCGAAATGTGCTTGAATTCAATGGACTGAAACCGCTGACATAGCTCATGTAGACACTGCCGGTATGGTATGAGTTTTAAATCCCGAGTTTTTCATTCTCTTTGAATTTGATGTACCAAAAGATCCGAGTCACCCATGACCAAGATTTCTTGGACACCCATATCTATAGCCATTCTCACACCCAAAATATATGCTTCATACTCAGCCATAGTATTGGTGCAAAAGAAACGGAGCTGAGCTGTGACAGGATATTGTTGACCCGTCTCTGAAATAAGTACTGCTCCTATTCCGATACCTTTGTTGTTAGCAGCCCCGTCAAAGAATAGCTTCCAGCCAGACTTTTCGCCTTGTTCCAACTCAAATCAATGCACATTGCTTCTTCATCAAGAAAATATGTTTTCAACGGTTCATATTTATCACCAACTGGATTCTTCGCTAGGTGATCGGCAACTTCTTGTGCTTTCATAGCAGTGCGGGTTACAGAAACTGTATCAAATTCTTTGAGCAAGATTTGCCATTTAGCGAGCCTCCCTGTGGGCATGGGCTTCTGAAAGATGTACTTCAACGGATCCAACCGGGAGATGAGATAAGTGGTATAAGCTGACAAATAGTGTTTCAACTTCTGTGCCACCCAGGTCAAAGCACAGCATGTCCTTTCCAATTGAGTGTACTTCACCTCGTAAGATGTGAATTTCTTACTGAGATAATAAATTGCATGTTCCTTCTTCCCTGTTTCATCATGCTGCCCTAATACACAGCCGAAAGAATTATCCAACACCATTAAATAAAGATTTAGAGGTCTTCCTGGCTCCGGCGGAACCAATACAGGTGGGTTGGCCAAGTATTCCTTGATTTTATCAAATGCGTCTTGACATTCATCAGTCCATTTAACTGCAGCATCTTTCTTCAACAATCTAAAAATAGGCTCACAAGTTGATGTAAGCCGAGCAACGAATCTGCTAATGTAATTCAATCTGCCAAGCAAACTCATCACATCTTTCTTGCTCTTTGGCGGAGGCAATTACTCGATGGCTTTGATTTTGGACGGATCCAATTTAATACCACATCGACTTACCATAAACCCCAATAACTTCCCTGATGGCACCCCAAAAGCACATTTTGCTGGATTGAGTTTGAGATTGTACCTGCGAAGCCTCTAGAAAAACATTCTCAGGTCTTTAACATGGTCATATTGCTTTTTGACATTGATAATGACATCATCCACATAAACTTCGATCTCCCGATGTATCATATCATGGAACATGGTGGTCATCACCCTCATGTATGTTGCCCCTGCATTTTTCAGTCTAAACGACATCACCCTGTAAAAGTATGTTCCCCAAGGTATGATGAATGCTGTCTTTTCAACATCTTCCTCATCCATCAGAATCTGGTGATAACCCGCATAAAAATCCACAAAAGAGCCAATCTCATGATTGGCACAGTTGTCAATCAGTATGTGAATATTTGGCAATGGAAAATTGTCTTTTGGACTCGCCTTGTTAAGATCTCGATAATCAACACACACTCTGGTCTTTCCATCTTTCTTTGGTACAGGTACAACATTGGCTAACCAGGTGGGATAGTTGGTAACCCTTGTAACTTTCACCTCAAACTGTTTGTTGACTTCTTCTTTTATTTTCATACTGATATCTGTCTTGAATTTTCACAGCTTCTGCTTGACTAGCAGACATTCCGAATAAGTAGTAGTTTATAGAACACCAGATTAGTGCTTAGCCCTGGCATATCATCGTATGACCATGAAAATATATCTTTGTATTCATATAGCAACTTTATCAATTCTTCCCTGAGTGAGGATTCCAAATGAATGCTTATCTTTGTTTCCCGAACATTTTTTTGATCCCCTAGATTAATAGCCTCTGTCTCATTCAAGTTCAGTTTAGGTTTTTCCTCATATTGACTCAACTCCTTACTAATTTCTTCCAAAGCTTCCTTATCATCATACTCCGCCTCATTATCACATTTAATTTCTTGTATTACTATTTGATTATCAAGACTAGGCCGGGAATTCCTCATGCATGACACATCATTGAAATCAGCATAAAATGGACTGTACAAGAAAAGAAAAATAAAATAAGCTATCAGGAATGGAGGGAGAAAGAAATTGCATTTCATTGAAATTCGTAAGATAACAAGGTTTGACTCATCTAATTGGACGGAACATAGAAATCTGAATTACAACCTTGAAATAAAACAGATTTAATACTCAAAAAGCAAATTAAAAACTAACTACCACAACTCCCTCCAAGTTGGAAGAGGAGTAGCTTCCCAGTTGTTTAGATTGGCCTGAGATCCCATGAATTGGACATCAATTCTGCTTGTGCCCTCATCTGATTCTACTACATCCACTTTTTCGAACAACTTTTCAAATCTTTCAATAAATTTCCTTTCAGGCTTTATCTCTACCAGGCTGGGCATCACTATTGCCGGGCGCCTTTTAGTACCAGACCGGACGAAAGAACGGGAAAGGTGAGGGATAGGTTTAGGGAGGGTCCACACTTTCTTCTTCAACTTCCGAGCTCTCCTTATATCAGCAATGGTTGGTTTAAAGCCCAGCCTAAAAGTATCAATGTTACCAGGAAGAGATACTGGTTGTGTAATACCATATAATGCAGCTCCAAATCCCTTTCCGGGTAGAAATCCATTTTTCAACATTTCTATGGCCACCATCACAGATGCAGTTGCCACCTTTGGCATAGGCACATGCTCACCTTCCGGAACTTTAGCGACCGATATTGTATCCATCACTTGGTATACCCATGGGCCTTATCATCTTCGACTTCTTCAAAGGGAGTGATAGTATTGCAAGAATTATCTTCACCGTGGACCACGATCTCTTGACGGTCCCATTCAAACTTTACCATCTGATGCACTGAAGATGGCACATCCTTTGCAGCATGGATCCATGGTCGGCCCAGAAGAAGATTATAGGATACAGCAACATCTAATACTTGGAATTCCATTGTAAACTCTACTGGCCCAATGGTAAGTTCTTGCACAATGTCTCCAACAGTATTCTTCCCACCCCCGTCGAATCTACGTACACAAATGTTGTTCTTGTGAATTATTTCATTATCAATCTTGAGCTTCTCTAAAGTAGACAAAGGGCATATGTTGGCACTCGACCCGTTATCAATCAACACACGGGTCACTACCGAATCTTCACATTTCACAGTATGATACAAGGCTCTGTTATGTTCAGTTCCTTCTACCGGCAATTCATCATTTGAGAATGTCACCCTGTTCACCTCAAAGATTTTGTTTGCGATCTTTTCAAGATGATTCACTGTAATTTTCTCAGGCACATGAGCTTCATTCAAGATTTTCATTAATGCACCGCGTAGCATATAAAGTATCTCAAGCCCTCGACCTCCTATCACTCAGCATATCCTCACATGTGGCCCTCGGCCTCACTCAGTCCGGAAATCATTATAAGCCCCTCAGACATTTGTAAAACAGTGGTTCTCAGCCCAAAATAACATTTGGAAATATCAGTTAAGTTTTCAAATTGTATAAAAATGGCTGAGTTTGTTAAACCATAAATATCAATAGCACTGAGTTTAAATATAAGTCGAAACAGTGAGGAAATAGTGATAAAAATCCCTGAAGGGTCCTAATAATTGGCATGAAGCCCAAATATGGCAATCAGCCCAAATCATGATGATAACAAATAATTTTCAGTCAAATATGCGATAAAATCATCAATCGGGATGGACCAAGTCACAATCCCCAGTAGTAAAATACCATGTTCTCATCAACCAGCGTATGTCTCACCTCAATATAGCACTACGATGTGCAAATCCGGAGTTTCAATCCCTCAGGACATTATTTACACTCATTACTCACCTCGAACCGGCTATTTCTTTAACTCGCGACGCCTTTGCCCCTCGAATTGGCCTCCACGCATGTTGAATCTATCCAAAATCAGAACGAATACTTCATAATATGTTATGAGAATAAAGCCCAATCAAAACAATCGAAAAACACCAAAATTCTCAAAATTAGCAAAAACCAGAGCCCCTGGCCCACATATCGAAACTCAAATTTTTTTACATCAACGGGTTCCTTGTCTCCCCACGAGTCTAACCATACCAAAATTATTCAAATCCCATCACATTTCGACCTTCAAATCCGTGCTTCTATCTAAGAGGGTTTTCTAACTTTTCCAACAAAATTCACGGATTAAATGCCAAAACTAGTAGTATATTCAAGTTATCCAACCAAAATTAAGGTAAGAACACTTACCTCGGTGTTCTCTTTGAAAAATCTCTTGAAAAATCTTCTAACCCGAGCTCCAAATCGCCAAAAATGGAAAATGGGACTCCAAGGCCATTCTTTTGCTTCTGCGGAAAATTTTCCGCTTTTGCATTCCGCTTTTGCGGAAAATTTCTGCTTCCACGGTCCCGCTTATGCGGTTATGACAACAACTAGAACTTTCTTGACACGGAAATGATCATAACTCCCTTATACGTTGTCCAAATTTGACGATTCTTTTTGTTACAACTCCGAAATTATGATACGGATATAACGGTTCAATATAAACATAATTTGCAGCTCATTTTCTTAATATGGTACGCCCAAAGAAACGGCGTTGAAACATCAAATAAGAGCGCGATACAACTCGAAACACACCCCAGGCCCCCAGCACCTCAACCAAAAGCACCATCGTATCTTAAAACATTATTCAAACTTGTTCTAATCATTAAAACACGTCAAATAACAACAAAACCATTAAATTATATCGAATTCAAGCCTAAGTTCTTTTAGAACTTCCGAAACACATTTTTCATCAAAAACCCCACCAAACCACGTCCGAATGTCCTGAAATTTTGCACGCATATCCTAAATCACCCAAACGAAGATACAGCAACTCTCAGAATTCCATTCCGACCATTGGATCAAAATCTCACCTATCAATCGAAAATTGCCAAAATATTAACTTCGCCAATTCAAGCGTAATTCTACACCGGACCTCCAAAACCACTTCCGATCATGCTCGTAAGTCACAAATCACCTCCTGAAGCTAACCGAACCATCAAAACTTACATCTGAATCCTTTAACACATAAGTCAACATCCGATTGACTTTTTCAACTTAAGCCTTCTTAAAAGAGGCTAAGTGTCTCATTGCTTACCAAATCCACTCCGAACGCAAACTAATCAACTTACATGAAAACGGATTACGAAGCACAAAGAAGCAGATATGGGAAAAAAAGAGCGGTAACTCATGAGACGACTGGCCGGATCGTAAAAATATAATTTAACGTTTTAAATTTGATTTTGTTCTACTTTTGAATTATAGCGTGTGATTAGTATTAAGAAATCTCTTTCTTCTTTATTAATAATGTGCGTTATAGAAACTTCAGTTAAATAAGAGAAATAAATATTATCTTCATATATTTGTTTGAATAGAAATTGAAGTTCGAAAATGATATTTTTCAACTTTTGAATATTTTTGTAGGATTAACTACTATGAAATATTTCTTATTACTCCTCGATTTTATTTTATAAGATGATAGTTGAATGGACCATGAAGCTTAAGCAAGAAAAGAAGAGATTTTACACATACTAACGGTACTCTTAGACCTTGGGTCATGTACATGCTATGAAATTTTTATGATTATAAGATCATATCATTAAGAGTAAACTAAAAAGCTTAAAATTAAAGAATTTTCAAATATAAAAAGTTGCTACTCTTGTAAAATGAAAGAGTATTGTCATATATAATGAAACAAAGGTTGCTTAAATATTCCATCATTTTTTTCCTTTAAAAACATATGCCAAAAGAGCAATGAAAACGTGTCATCTTTTTGGGAAAGATTAAGAAAAAGAGTTTCACGTAAAATATTACAAGTTAAATTAAATGATATTGTACTGTTTTTCCCGGTATATGAACAAGTTGCTATAATAATTTCTTTAAAAGACATTAACTCTACATAATTTATAGAACACCAACCTTGGCTTGCTCCAATAGTTAAGTTTACTTGAATTACGTTGCATTTGACATTTCATATAATATCTACCCTAATAAATTACAATCTAATCCAAAAACATAGAAATAGTCCCCACATGTATGATTCCCCGCATGTTTTTTAAAAGGGCATTACTTTAAAGTAGAAAAAGTGCCTTCTGAATGACGAAAATATTATTTAGGCGTGACGCATGAGTATGGCTAAACTGACCTATGTTTTAAATTTTTAAGCTAGTGTTTGGATATATATTTGATAAAAACTTGATGTTAAAAATAATTTATGAAGTTGAGTTGTGTTTGGACATACATTTTATTTGAAAAAAGCTTGAAGTTTTGTGAGTGGAAGAAAAAATTTACCCAAAAACTATCCTAAACCAATTTTTAGGAACTTAATTTTTTTTTTGTTTTTAGGCCAAAAACATGATCATATTTCATAAATAAACAATATTTTCAAATTCTTTTAGAAAAATTAGCTAAAATCTATAGCTAAACGGGAGCTTATAAGTACTTTGAATGAGGACTGTCGGAAGACTTTGACAGCTAGAGCAGTGATACTTTGTAATAGCTCTTTTCAATTTCTAATAATTAAATTATATACAGAACAAGCCCCTTTTTTACTCCCTTTATTTATAGTAGTACGTAAGTCAGAGAACTACTCTTTGGGTATGGACTGACTTAAGGTTGTTGGCGATGTGAGAATGCTCATGTGCTTTTAAGGTTGTTGGCGATGTGAAATGTGCTTTTCTAGTAAGTGAACATAAAGTGATTCCACCAAGCTTGAGCAATGAACACCTAAAGTTATATAAGTAAGTAGGATGGCGAGTGGGTACAGGTGAACATGGCGAGTGAGTACAGGTGAACATATAAAGTTCTGGGATAATGCGTGGTTAGGCCCTGCCCTTACGGTTCGCTCATTAATAAGTTGCCCTATACCAAAGTATCATATTAATAATAATATAAGTTCAATATACACAGAAAATATTTCGAATTGGAATAATATCCCTTTCCAGTTCCCGGAGAACTTTAAAACTAAAATTAAGACCAATTACATTTCAAAGTACAAACGTGAAGCGGACCATATATTCTGGGCATTAACTAGAGATGGAAATTTTACTGTAAAATCAATTTATAAAGCTCTTCAAAATCAAGTCAATAATGAACAGAGTACTAACGTCCTATTCAAATGGATATGGGACCTGCCAGTACATCCTAAAATTAAATATTTTGTTTGGTTACTAAACCTCAACGGGCTACCAACCTTACAATATCTAAACCATCTTAGGATCACTGATAATGCAGTTTGCTCGTACTGTTGCAATGGAGAAGAATCCTTAAATCACTTATTTCTCACATGTACAAATGCAAAAAGATTTTGGAATACAATGGGCATGGGGAATTTTATAAATAGTCTGTTAACTTATAGCACACCCCAAGAGTGGTTAATTCTGTTACTAGACTATAGTGAGAAAAAATTCCCCTACAACTTGAATAGGTGCACGTGTTTCTCATTGAGTCTTTGGAATATTTGGATAATAAGAAACAAAAATATGTATGAGGGTAAACAAATCCTCATCGACAAAAATTTCACCACCCAACAAGCAACTGAATATTGCAACCTGGTTGCCTCATCACATAAAGTACAAAAAAATATCAAGATACCGATAAAATGAATCCCTCCAGAACTCAACATTTATAAATTGAATACTGACGCATCTTATTCAATATGCGCTAATAGAAATGGTATTGGACGGGTAATTAGGAATCATAAGGGAAGTTGGATCCTAGGTTTCACAGGGACAGTACTCTCCAACGCCCCAATTGCCACATAAATACTTGCTTTATTGCAGGGACTTATTTATGCGTTTCAACACAATTTAATGCTGATCCAAGTGAAACTTGACGCTAAAGAGGTACTTAGCGTACTGGAAAATAATAATATACTGCATGCTAATCTATTGAATGATTGCAGGCACCTACTGAAGCAGCTCCATGATCCGCCATTCAGGCATGCGTACAGAGAGAAAAATAGATTAGCAAATAGACTAGCATATGTAGGAAGCTTTTTGACGGAAGACTCTACTGTGCAAATTTTTGAAGAACCAAGACTTTTTGTTAGTAAGATATGGAATGAGGACAAGTTTGGGGTAACTACGACACGCTTGATACCTCATTGTAAAGATGGCCTAGAAGTGCAACCTGCAGTATGTGAAACTAGGAGTTATGACAGTAGTCACCATGTTTTGGAATGTAGTATTAGTAGTCTACTTCCAACAGCTACAAACAATATAGCTAGCAATAGTAATGGTTTACCACTTGTAGTGCAAAGTGAACATGCAAAACTCTGTACACATTTGCTTGTCTAAATATAATATCTATCTTTATTACCCAAAAAAAAACAAACATAAAGTTATTCATAAGTAGGAGAAGGGTCAAACGTTCAATAATAAAATTTTCTTTATAAGATACCTAAAGCATATGATTAATTTTGCTTGTGGTCACTCAATTTTATTCAATTTCACAAAAATAGCTCAACTTCCATTTATATTGTAAAAGCCAGTCGATCACATTACTTAAAAGTCCACACCTGATAGAGTATGGATATATTATCACCGGAAAAATGACATGGCAAACTTTTAATAGTTTTTTATGCCACGTGAGCAAACCACATAGGATACCATGTGGCATATTTGTGTCTTTCTTTTGTTTAAACAGTCGGTTTACGCTGTCTGTATTTGTGAGTATTCCTTACTAAAATATTGCTAGAATGGCAATTTAAAATAGCTTTCTTATGACTTGCATTTGTAATCCATCACAATGTGATGAATAGCCTAGTTGGCCAAGTTTCTCTCAACTTAATTAGAAGTATTTTGATTTTTAAAAAATATTTTTTTTTCCAAAGTATTAATATTTGACCAATCTTTTGAAAGAAAAAAAATATTTTTAAGGAGAAGCAAAAGCAGGAAAAAAATAACTTCTTCCCCAAAAGCACTCTTTTGAAAAATGCTTTTGAGAAAGAAAATACACATAAAATACTTTTTAAAAAAATTTGGCCAAACAGTAATTGCTGGTCAAAAATACTTTTTAAATTTATTAGTCAAACACAAACTGTTTCTCATCAAAAGTACTTTTGAGAAAAACATTTTTTTTAAAAAAAAATCTTCTCAAAATAAACTGATTTAAGAAAGTTTGTCATACATGCTATAATTCACGTACAACTATCTAGTATGTTTAAAGGAAAGAAAATATGGTTACGATGTTGACATCCTAGCAAGAACATGGCACAACATGTATTAAATTATCCAATTCGTTGTTAAAATGAAGTGTATGAACATATGTTACTCTGAACGAAAGATACAATATTCAGAAAATTATATATAAAATCCTAAATGGATGTTGATGCGGCATGGCATCCTATATTCCTAGTTGGTTGCTCATGTGGCATTAAAAATCACTAAAAGTTTGCCATGTCATTTTTTTGGTGATAAAATATCCATATTTTATCAGGTGTGACTTTCAAGTGATGTGGTCAAGGTTGAATGACTTTTAATTTATAAATGTAATTTGAGTGACTTTTCTGAAATTAAAACAAAGTTGAGTAACCACAAGCAAAATTAACACCTGAAGCATGCTACACATTTATATTAGTGTTGAGTTAATAATTTTAGAAAATTAAACCAATCAAAATACAATGGTCAAGTAATTTTTGAATATGACACAACTACGAATTTTGCTTAGGCACTATGCTCGAAATGTCAAAGGTTCCCTATTTTTTGATAAGACTCATTAAGACACATCTCCCATTATGAAGCCTCTCTCCAGGAATCACCTTCATTGCCTTTCTTTAGTTCTTCTCTAATTTCCAACTAAAAATGATTTGATATGGAACATAATAATTCACAA
>MU766287.1:300929-312854 GCA_026770625.1 Nicotiana glauca | reverse complement strand
TTTGATAAGACTCATTAAGTCACATCTCCCATTATGAAGCCTCTCTCCAGGAATCACCTTCATTGCCTTTCTTTAGTTCTTCTCTAATTTCCAACTAAAAATGATTTGATATGGAACATAATAATTCACAATTTGAGCTAGAGTCGTCAACTTAAGGATAATAATCTCATTAGTTAGCTACTACTTATCAACTATGCATCAGCAGCTTGTTCACGGCCTATGTGACGATCCGATCGATCATTTTGCTTTCTAGATCCCTGTTTCCCTAAATGAGACTCCCTGTATGTGCTTTTACTGTTTTATAACATGCGGGGATGGTTGGATTGGATTTAGAAGGGTTCAGGTTGAAATCAGAATATTTGGTTTCTTAATGCTGGCTAAAAGGGCTAAGTTTGCCTTAAGTCAACGTTTTAAGTAAACAACCTCGGAACCTAGATTTGATGGTTTCATTATGTTCGTATGATGATTTTGTACTTGGGCGTATATTCGGATCGAATTTTGGATTACCTAGAAGCGTTTCAATGCTTAATATTGAAAGTTGGCTGGTTGAAGCTTTTAAAGTTCTTTAAATTTGGTTTGGTGTAGGTTTTGGGGTTGTCTTTTTGGGATTCCGAGCTTGAGAATAATTCTGTATGGTGATCTAAGACTTTCACGCTAAATTTGGCGCCATTCCGAGTTGATTTGATAGGAATCAGACGCGCGGATGTATTTTTAGATATTTTGAGTATTCATGATTTAATTTGTGCACTTGGTCGTTCGATTCATGCTTTCAAATGATATTTCGATATTTCGATCGCGCGAGCAAGTTTGTATGATATTTTTAGACATGTGTGCATATTTGATGTGAAGCCTCTCGGGTGATTTCGGATGCGTTTAGATGGATAGGAAAGACTTCAGTTTTCTTTCTTTTTGTTTTAATGGTGACTTAGGTATCACAAATGCGAGGTTTTGTTCGTATTTGTGAACCTCGCATTTGCGAGGTTGGCTTCACAATTGCGAAGAAGCCTGGTCAAGACAAGACTCGCTTTTTCAATAAGCCCATCCTCGCATTTTCGATGTCTTTTTCGCAAATGCAACCTTGACAGTGGAGGCCATCCTTCACATTTTGAAGATTTCATCGCATTTTGCGGCCTTCGCATTGCAAACAAGGTGTCGCAAATGCGACATTTGCAACTTATGTAACGACTTTTTATTTCCCTCGCTTTTGCACTTGGTCTTAAACGATTTTGAGATTATATTTGGGAAGGGTTCCATCAACATTAAGAGGTAAGTGATATCTATCAATGTTTAGCTAAATACATGAATCATAAGTATATTTAACATGAAAATATGGTTGAATTCATGGGATTTTGAGGAAAACCTAGGGTTTTTAATAAAAATAAGATTTAACCACGAAATGATTATAGAATTGGATAAAACTATATATTTGAGTTCGTGGAGTTATGGGTAACACTTATCTTCAAACATTTCCTGAATCGGGGCACGTGCGCTTGGGGTAAATTTTAGGAATCTTCCAATTTCGGTGGGATAATCATTCTAATAGTTGGATTTTGAACCTTTGAGCACGTATTGATTAATGTATATTACATTTAGCTAGTTTCGGGTTATTTGGAACCAAATAGAGGGCTTAAAGGGGATTTGTGGACCGGAAATGAGCTTGAGAACGAGGTAAGTCTTTTGCCTATCCTTGTAAGAGGGAAACCATCCTCTTAGGTGTATTTTGTTGTGAGTAACTTCTATGGGTTCATGTTATTTATATACTCATGCTACACTTCTGCACTACTCGTGCAGGATTTGAGGCAGGTGCATCTTGCAGTCACACCGGCGCGTACCACGTATACCTCGGGGCCTAGTGATAAGCTGCTTTTCCCCGAGCCGTTCTAGGACAATAAACATTGGAATAAAAGTTGTTACTCCCGTACTTTCAGAAGTCACATTTCAATAATTTTGTAAATCTTGTGCGCATTTAGAAATCATGCCTTAAGCATTATGTTTTTTTAGCAATCCTGCTATTTGGATGTGCATATTTGATATCATGTTATAGGATCTTGTTTTCGCTTTGTTTAAGATGCCTAGTTAATTAATTATTCATCAAATTGTAATAAAAAAATAATCTCGCATTGTGATGATTTCTAAATAAAGTTGGTAATAATCTTTGCATTCGTATCAACTAGAACAACATGCTCTTAGGGTTAAGTAATTTCCACACTATTTTAATAATGCTGAATAACTACTGCACATTATTTTATGCCTAGGCAAGCCTTAAGTAATAAACTTCAAAATAAAAACTAGAACTATCTTTGTTTAACTGCAAGCATGTTAAAATCTATAGGCAAGCTTGATTCGGACTTCTTTTCTGAGTCATGCAATAAATCTGGTTCTGTTGTTATCACTTTGATGCCTTGTTAGGATCTGAATTTAGACCTTAATTGTTTATGAGACATGCTATCTATGTGCATTACTCGTAGAGGTGTATCTGAGCCTCTATTTTTTTCTATGTTTCCCCCCTTAAATGCAGTCTTATGTGTTCGTATTTCTCGCCCAGTATTTTTCCTTTAAACCTGAGGGTCCGCCTAGAAGCTTCCCGCTTTTAGGATAGGAGTCTTAAATTCCTCCGGGACTAATAGAAGGGACGGGTAACAATATGCAATATGATCGAGATTAATCCTTGCTTTAGTTAATTTCACGGGGCGGGAAAGGGTAGATATGGATATGATGATCGGTGCATTAATACCACGCGTAGACCCTATTTGAGGAGTGTCATACCAGGTATTGTATTGATGTGATCCATATTATAAACAAACCTAGGACACCCCTTTACATTCTTCTATATGCTTAGATTATAATCCTTTTCAAAATCTAGCTTTTTCGTTAGTTATTTTCTTACACTTGTATATTTAAATTCAAAATCCCCTACTATTTGAGCTATACGTGTTTACTTTCTAGTTGTACAAATTCACAAAAATTGTTTGACCAGGAATCATATTAATGGATCCCGAGGGTTCCTAACACCTTCCCCTTAGGATAATTTCAAGCCCTTACCATATCTCTGGTTACCAAAAATAGTTATAAATGAACCTCACAGGTGCCCTAACGCACCTTAAATTGTTAGGTGGCGACACTTTAAACTGCAAACCCCCTTTCCCAAAAGGAAAGAGTTGTCCAATACCAAAATGTCATGAACCCGATTTTACGAAGGAAAAAGGGGGCGCGACAGCGTGGCGACTCTGTTTGGGATATTTAGGCTTTTATCATTTCATACCATTTTTGTGAATTTGTACCCCTCCCTATGTGCAATTACTTGTTTAATTTCTTTAAGCATTTAATTTCTTCTTCTAAAGCAAAACTGACGTATCTTTCTTGTTTCCTTCCTTTATGACTGCTTTAAATTATAAAACTACTGTATTTATTGCTTTATTAACATGCAAATACATGTCAACATGCTTTTAATTATTGCATAATCATGCTCAACATCATACTCTACTCGTTCCAAACAAATACTTTAGCAATGCCTGATGAGTGGTTGTGCCCTTCCTACATCATTACCCCCTAAATTTGGAAAGGCTTATTTGCAGTAAAACTAGTCGATCAACGGTGCAGTAGAAAGTTCCATGCCTTCCCCTTGAGTTGTCTGCTAAAGGGTACAAGTGTAAAAGCCCATAGAAACCTTACTCTATTTAAATTGTGCATGCATCATGGTCAAACCTAGCTGGCTCAGTTATGTTGTCCCCATAATGATCCTTTAAGATAGCTTTGTCCAAAAGTCCATTGGGTTTCCCTAAACCCAAACGGACATCATCACATTCTGTGCATATATTTGGAGAACTAAATGCTTCATGCTAATTGTTGATGTTAAATAGTCGAGTCTGGTGGGGTAAGGGCGTAACCTTGTTTGCCTTGCAGAAATATGAGGCAGGAAGTCCCCAGATTCGGCATTGTCACTAATATCCACCTAAGATTGATAAGTTGGTGGGAAGATTTACAATCTAGTGAAAAAACTCTCATCAGAAAATATCTGGATGATCTACCATCCCTCTTGGAGATCCACCTTAACAACATGATAATAGAAGATTCTACCTTATTTTGGGATTTGTGAAAGTCGTGTTCTACTTTGGGAACATCGAGATGATACCTTTGGTAGAGGAGATAGGAGGACCGGCCAGTCTAGTGTAGGAAACCCCGGGTTTGTTAATGCCTGAGAATCATACATGTACAGGTTTCTTAAAAATGATGTATTTAAAGAAGAATGCAGAATTGGTATGCCTAAAAGAATCATACATCCCTTTTGACTACCTGTATGAAAGATACAATTACGGCAAATCATACCGTACCTACCGTGGCCAGTTTGCCATCACATCCTTGGGATATATCTATTATAGAGTTTTCGTCTTCATGTTTTTCTTCCTGGGTTTGATTGTGTTTCAAATGAAGAAAGGGAGAATCCATACTAGACTGGCTATGGTAACCAAGACCCTAATGGAGGTGATTAGTGGGTAAACATTCAGCATTGTACCCATGATCATTGCAGACATATACCGAGCCTTGGAGAAATGTCAATGAGGAGCGCAACAGTTCAAAAGCTATAATATGCTACTTCAACTATGGCTCATGGAACATCTCCAAAAGGGCAAATACCTACAAGAAATTAAAAGAAGGGCTTGGGATGACCACATTGCTTTGTATCACCTAAAGCGAATGAATTACATCCCCGACATGTTCGCTCAGCCTGAGAATGCCATGGAATGGGTTGAGCTCTTTGATAATTTGACTGAAGAACAAGTTAAATGGATGTTCGAGTGGTTTTCGATAGAAAAGTTCATTGCCCGATCCAGATATGCACCTTTCCAGATACTGATTGGTATAAGAGGAACATACCCTTACGTCTTTCTTCGAGTTATAAGCCAAGCATTTAGGAAGCAAGTCAAACCCAAGGTCAACAAGATGAGCCATTTTCGAGCTAACTTCCAAAATGATGATAGTCCCTACAAGCCCAACACACGTGGCATTGCAAGATCTTATTGGGGAAAGACTCCATCAAGCCAGCAAATATCAGGCTGGTTGTACCCCTTTAAATTCGGGTTGGTTGGAAGATAATTGGGATGGTCTGGGCCAACCAGGGTTCATTCGAGGTCACAAAATTATATATAAAAAGGCTAAGGCGCAAGTCAAGTGCAACCAGCTACGCAAAAAGGTCCGTGAATGCGAGAGCGAACACCCCAAGATACAAGAATCCAACCAGAAACTGATTGAGGAATGGAAAGACATGGCTATCAGTGCCAACAAAAGGCTAGGGTAGTAGAACTGGAGATAAAATTTCTCAAGAGGGTTGAACACTGTCAAAAGGCTGAAGGGACCGAAGGTGGACATCTAGCTAGAGCGTACATGTAGCTGGGACTTCGTGAATTGGGGAAAATATTTGGCGGAGCCAAGGATGCCGAATCTAGGGAAGGTCCTTCTAGGACCAAATAGATAGGAATTTACTTTTTCGCCCTATGAATGTAATGAGGCCAATGGCTACTAGTGACGTTTATTGCTTATTAGTGTCATTTTGGAATTCACCTATTTTTATCAATCAAATGAGGAATTTAGCATTAAAAGTTTTCCAAGTTTATTTGTCGCTAGGCCTACCTCGGGCAGAAAGAGGTTCCCAAATTAGGACACGCTTTACCTTCCCACACTATGTGTTTAAATATTATAATACTTTTATAATACATATTGATTTGATTACCATTTGTTTTATTTTTTGTTTTTATTTATTCCCCCTTCCCTCAAAGGTTAGTTCGTGCACTTTGGCATTATAATCTTACTTCACAAGATCCAGGGACACTTCACCTACTCCTTTTCTTAGTCTTATTAAAGGCAAATACAAGAATATAATGGAAGATTTGAACAACATCAGGAAGGAGAACACAACTGAACTGGTAGAGGCCACTGATGGTGTTGGCCCAAGTTCAGTTGAAGTTTTAAAGATTGACAAATGAACATCAGGGAAGGACCTGGTCCTTCATGAGAGACACAGTTAATCATAACCATTGCACATGAGAGGCACGTGAGGAAGATATGTACTAAAGCGTATGTAATAAATATCTTCTGAATGGAATCGAAAAGGTTGCATTGAGTTCTAAGGAGGATAGTCTCCTTATGATAAGAGAACACAATCCTAAGCTAGGATAAGGATGGGAGTTTGTGTTAGTTAAGGACTCAGATTGACTAAGGATAAGCATTGGAGTCTCGATCAAACTCCATCTGCTGATATATAAAATAACTAAGTTGTTTTGTTTTACAGGTAACACACATAAGCAGAAGTTAGGCATATTTGAGAGCAAAAAGGATCAAGTCTGTTTTGCAAGCAATATATGCGAGATACAAGTGTGCACGTCTGAAGCTACATGAACTAAGATAGAAGAACCAGTTTTATCATTGTGTTTATTCTAAGTCTAGTTCAATTGTAGTAGGTTTTAATGTTGTACCCTTCAACTTTCTTAGAAGCAATTGTATTAAGTACTTTGAGAACTCAAGTTAGAGTTAACTTGAAAGTGTCGCAATAGTTGAGGTTGTGTACCATACTAGGATTAGAGTTAATCCTTAGGTTTACAAAGAGTCTTTGTAAATGCAGTTGTTGGCTCAGTGATTTTAGTGGAGTTTGGGAAAATCCTACTGAGTAGTAGGTCGTGGTTTTTTCACCTTTTGAGCTAGGTGTTTTCCACGTAAAAATCTCTGTGCACTTTACTTTTAGTATTTATTATTCCGCAAACTGTTGTACTTAGATCAGTTAGAAGAACCAGGTTCTTCTAACGTGAAAATTAAGTACCACACAAATCACCCCCCTCTTGTGTGGTATTGACGTTTAAAACATCATTTGGTATCGGAGCGGGTTATCCTTGAAGAGGTTAACACTGTAGGAAAGATCAACATGAGTGCACCACCTGGGAACTAGGAAGGACAATCCACTGCCAGGCCTCCTCTCTTCAATGGCCTCTACTACTCCTGGTGGAAAACAGAATGAGAGACCATATCATGGGTGAAGACTATGAGCTTTGGGATATCATCACTAATGGTCCTTTAGCCATAACCAAGAAGAGTGCTGAAGGAGTGGATGTTCCAAAGCCAAGAGTAGATTGTACTACTGAAGATCTAAGGAAATGGGAGAAAAATGCAAAAGTCAAGAAATGGTTGATGTGTGGACTTGGCCTTGATGAGTACAGCAGGATTCAAGGTTGTACTACTGCCAAGGAGATTTGGGACACTTTACAAGTGGCTGATGAAGGAACACCTCAGGTACAAAGGTCAAGAGGAACACTACTGTATTCTCAATATCAGAATTTTACTATGAAAGATGGAGAAACTATCCATGAAATATATACCAGGTTCACTACACTGACAAATGAACTTGGGTCTCTTGGAAGGACTATCCTGGAAGAAGAAAAGGTGGAGAAGATTCTAATTAGAGTTCTGCCAATCTCCTTGGAAAGCAAAATCACTGCCATTTAGGAATCAAAGAACATTGCTTCCCTAAAGTTAGATGAACTAATTGGAAATCTCACTACCTATGAACTGAGAAGGCAAACAATGAAGATGGATGCTCTAAAGAAAGAAATAACTCTGGCTCTTAGAATTTCAGAAGGATCAGATCTTGAAGATGATGAAATGTCTATGATAACCAGAGATTTCAAGAAATTTCTTATGAGAGGAAAGGTGCTTCAAAAGGAACAATATTCAGCAAATCTTGGTCTCCCGAGAAACAAACCAATGAAGGTTGTTAAAAGTGTGGGAAGACTGATCACCATATCAGAAACTGCCCTCAATGGGAGATTGAATGGAAGAAAGAAAGAGTAGAAAGAAGAAATAGGAGGAAGGAACAGGTTCAACCAAAAAGGAATAAGGGATCAACTAAGGCTATGGTTGCTGCATGGGGAGAAACATCAGATGAGGACTCAGAAAATGAAGCTGAAAATGAGCAAGCTTTTTTGGCTATCGAAGAATCAGAAGATGAACAAAAGGTAAGTATTTTGCACGTTAAAGAAAATATTAAGTTCTTGTCTAAAGAAAAACTGGATGATTTGATGATGGACTTCATAGATGAGTCTGAAATAATAAATAATGAGAAAGATGTTCTGTCTAAAGAATGTGTTATCCTAGAAGAGAAATGTAAAAGACTAGAGTCTAGGGCTGATGAGGGTGACAACACAAATACTGAGTTGAAGAACCAGGTTCATCAATTTGAAAATAAGATTCTAGAACTCAGATCTGAAAACATAAACTGAAATTAGGGAGACATAAGAAAAAGGCAGATTAATCAGTTCTCATCCTAGAAGAAAATCTAGGAAAAATGAATGATGAATTGTACAAGAAAGATGAATTAATTAAAGTCTTAAAAGAAGATTTAGGAAAGGTAAAGCATGAACTAGACAGAACATGCAAATGGAACAAGGCTTCTGATACACTCTCCTAGATGCAAGAACATCATAGTAGCAACAAAAGAGGACTTGGATTTGGGACACAAGCTCCAAAATGGGATCCCAAAAACAAGTATCTCACACTTCCTGAGAATAAGATCTGCACACACTGTGGTAAGACTGGCCATTACAAAAATGAATGTAGTGCTAGAGGAAAGGCGATTCAAAAGAACAAAGCCTTTGTTAAAGAAAATCACAAACTGCCTAGTTGGGCAAAGAAAAATTTGATTTATCCTTTTGACCATAGAAAGGGACCCAAACTAACCCATGAATTTTTGTTGCAGGACCAAGTGAAGGGAAGTAGCCAAATATGGTACATGGATAGTGGCTGCTCAAAACTTATGACTGGTAATAAGAACCAGTTCCTTTCACTTGAGAACCTAAAAGTAGGTAATGTCTCCTTTGGAAATGGAAAGAAAGGTGAGATCATTGGTGTTGGAAAGGTATGAAAGACAGATTCTCATTCCATTGAGAATGTCTATTTGATAGATGGTTTAAAGTATAGCCTGATAAGTGTATCACAACTGTGTGACAGAGGTAACCTTATGGCGTTCACATCCACAAAATGTTTTGTGATTAGCCTTACTACTGACAAGATTGTTTTGCAGGGAAGGAGAGTTTTCAATTTTTACATTGTAGATTTGTCAACACTCTCTGAAAATGAACTCACTTTCTTGAGTGTGGTAATTAATGATCCCCTCCTTTGGCATAAAAGACTCGGCCATGCCAGTCAAAATCAATTAAACAAATTAGTATCCAAGGACTTGGTGATAGGGTTACCTAATATCAAGTTCAAGTAAGACAAAGTTTGTGAGGCATGTGCAAGGGGGAAGCAGGTAAGGTCATCCTTTAAACCTAAGAAAATGGTAAGTCCTTCCAAGACGTTGAAACTGGTTCATATGGATCTTTGTGGTCCAATGAGAGCCATGAGCAGAGGTGGTAAAAGATATGTAATGGTGCTAGTTGATGATTATTCTAGATTTACCTGGGTATTGTTTCTAACATCTAAAGATGAAGCATTTGAAAAGTTCACTGCTTTTATTAGAAAAACCTAGAAGCAATTAGGAAATCAACTTGCATCCGTTAGGTCTGATCATGGAACTGAATTTGAAAATGTAAAGTTTGCTGAATTTTTTTATGAAAATGGAATAGATCATAATTTTTCTGCCCCTAGGACTCCTCAGCAAAATGGGGTAGTTGAAAGGAAGAATAGAACCCTTGAGGATATGGCAAGGACCATGTTACTTTCCAGTAAACTACCTCACAGCTTCTGGGTAGAGGCTATAAACACTGCTTGTTATATAATAAATAGATGTATGACTAGACCTCTTGTAGAGAAAACTCCCTATGAGTTACTTAAAGGGAGAAAACCAAACATATCCCATCTTAGGGCTTTTGGTTGCAAGTGCTATGTGCACAATAATGGCAAAGACTCCCTAGGTAAGTTTGATCCCAGAAGTGATGAGGGAGTATTCTTGGGATATTCTTCACACATTAAAGCATATAAAGTGTTTAATAAAAGAACTCTATGTGTTGAAGAGAGTGTACATGTTGTGTTTGATGAATCTAACACTCTTTTTGAGAGACATGAAGATGAAGCCATTGGACTGGTGAGGCAATTGACTGAAGTCATAGCACAAGTCAAGGTAGCATTAAAGGAAGGAGCATGTGATGGAACATGTCCTTTCACCCTGGGCAACCTGACAGGGGGAACCAATCTAAAGGATCCTGTATCTGAACCTATTCCTCTGCAGCACAACAATGAAAGAGAAACTAGCAGAAACCAGATGGTAGGGAAATCTTACAAGTATCTGAGTTCTCACCCCATTGAGAACATCATCAATAATCCAACATCAGGGGTCAAGACAAGATCACAACTGAAGAACCTGTGTGCATTTGATGCCTTGTTGTCTCTCATTAAACCTAAAAATGTGAGTGAAGCACTACAAGATGTAGATTGGGTCAATACCATGCCAGATGAATTCAATCAGTTTGAAAGAAACCAAGTCTAGCACTTGGTTCCAAAACCTAAAGACGGGTCAATCATTGGGACAAAATGGGTATTCAGGAACAAACTAGATGAAGATGGAACAATTACAAGAAATAAGGCAAGGTTGGTGGTTCAAGGATATAGTCAAGAGGAAGGCATTGATTATGATGAGACTTTTGCTCCAGTTGCTACACTTGAAGCAATTAGACTCCTTATAGCCTTTGCAGCACATATGAAATTCACTCTTCATCAAATGGATGTCAAAAGTGCCTTCATAAATGGCTATCTCAAAGAAGAAGTGTTTGTGAGACAACCTCTAGGATTCGATAGGAAAGAATGTCCTGATCATGTATACAAGCTAGATAAAGCTCTCTATGGTCTTAAGCAGGCCCCAAGAGCTTGTATGAAAGATTGTCAAAATTCCTTTTGGAACATGGGTACAAAAGAGGTAAAATTGACAGCACTTTATTCTTAAGGGAAAAGGGTAAAGATCTTCATGTTGTACAAATATATGTTGATAATATAATATTTGGGGCCACTACAGATAGGTTGAGCAAGGAATTTGCAAAATTAATGGGCAGTGAATTTGAAATGAGTATGATGGGTGAACTAAACTTATTCCTAGACTTGTAGATAAAACAAAGCTCAAATGGAACCATAATTCATCAACAGAAATATACAAAGGAACTAATCAAGAAGTTTAAAATGGAGGGCTCTAAAGAAATAGATACACATATTGCAACTGCCACTAAATTAGATGCTGAGGAACCTGGTTCATCAGTTGATCAAAAGTTGTTTAGGGGTATGATTGGTTCACTCTTGTATCTTACTGCCAGCAGACCTGACATTGTTTTTAGTGTAGGACTTTGTGCACATTTTCAAGCTAATCCAAAAGAGTCTCATTTGACTGGTGTCAAAAGGATATTGAGATACCTGAAAGGGACCACTTAATTATGCCTATGGTATCATAAAGGTAGTAATTTTGATCTAGTAGGATATGTTGATGCTGACTATGCAGGTTTCCTAGTGGATAGAAAAAGCACTTTAGGTATGGCTCACCTTCTTGGTTTTTGTCTTGTATCATGGGCCACCAAGAAATAGAATTCAGTAGCCCTATCTACTGTTGTGGCTAAGTATGTAGATGTTGCATCTTGTTGTGCTCAACTACTGTGGATCAAGCGATAATTAGTAGACTTTGGTATAGAAGTGGGATGCTTACCAGTATTCTGTGATAACACTAGTACTATAAGCATGACAAAGACTCCGATTCATCACAAAAAGACTAAGCACATAGATGTTAGGCACCACTTCTTAAGAGACAACTATAAGAAAGGGCTAATCTCCATAGAATTCTGTGCAACTGATAAACAAATAGCTGACATCTTCGCTAAGGCTTTAAGTAGAGAACATTTTGAAAGAAACAGGTTGGAGTTAGGGATAATTAAGATCACCTAAAAGGACCAGTTCAGAAAGCACAAT